>DWON01003092.1:0-18827 GCA_018251015.1 Phocides pigmalion okeechobee
ATGACATTGAACCAAATATTTTAGAAAATATTGAAGTTTTGGTAACCGACCCTTTTTCTTTGCGGTTCAGTGTATTATTGATACTAATTCGTTTTCAGACAAGAGGGCTGGTTCATATCTCGCGCAGAGAATTGCGATTGCTATTCAACGCGAGCGTGCGACTAGCGTTCTTAGAACCATGCCGCATGGATACGGACTCCCTTTAGTTTATTTACGTTAGGCTTTCATTATAATTGGATTTACGATTTTCGTTATTATATAATTGATGATGATGATTATGGAAGTTTTAATTGACTCTCATTAGATTTGTATATGCAAGGCCTTGGCTAATCGCTGTTATCTTGTAAATATTCTTAAATAAATACATCATAATAATCTTAGTAGATTTATTCTAACCCAAACAAAAGAATTGTTTCATGACAAATTTTGAGAACGGTGATCGTGAACTCTAGGTCAAACTTTACTAGTACTACTTATGAAACCTGAACGCCTGAAAAGTTGAACAGGTACGCGTCGCTCGCTATTGAACGATTCAAAAGTATCGGGTCACAAACTTCTAGCGATTGTTTTAATTAATACTTAATACAACAGTAATAATTAATACAACAGTAATGACTTGATGCTTCTTAATAACTATCCATGTATTTTCAACATTACTCTCATTAGTAATTGGGTGTTCCATTCACAAACCCAATCCGTACTTTTTGGTAATAGGACTCAATCAATGAAGGGTTTAACGTCGGATAAAAAGTTGAAAGATTCTTTTCCAAATGTCTATCGATTGGTTTCTCTAATTCTTCTTTATTAGTTGTGTGTTCTTTAATAGTAGTGTTACTTACTGGTGTGTTGGTTATCGAACTAGCTGTGCCCATCCGTTTCACTTGAGCTTCTAAATACAACCCAACGCGTCTCACCATTCGCCCGTATCCATGTTCTTATTGTCGCTCTCAAACTTTACCTACAATTTTCATTTTATTTACTTTGCTCCTAAAGTATGAAGCGAGGTGTAACATACTCTTAAAACTTCAACGAATTTCAATAAACGGTCTAAAAATTCATAAAGATTTTTAAAACCCTCATATATCTGAATGTGCTAGTCAAACAGATCCAGATGTTAGGGCGGTCAAGAAAATAAAACTTTTTCTACTTATTATTCTTATACTATAGATTAATAATAAGTACATGTAAACAAATCAACAAATTGAAATAATCAATAAAATCATGAATGATCTATTAATTGATATTGAGTGAATGTAATATGTGGGATTTAAGCTCTATACCAAGGACTAAGCTATTGACTTTCAGAGATTTATACCAAAATTCAATATTACTTTTTAACTATTAAGGAAAATATCATAAACAAAAATAGTATGCCTGAAAATCCGTTATATACCCAAAGCTGAGGGCTACCAAACGGTAATTGGCAGCGTAGACTAAGCTCTCATTCCGAGAACAGGCCCGTGTTCAATGAACCGTTAACCTAATACATAATCCATACCCTATAACGTGTCTTTCCTAGAGTTTCTACTTAAATGGATTTTAGACATACTTTTAATCACACGACATGCTTTAACAAGAAGACTAGAGCGGGGAGGTACCAACGCCGTCCTCATAATCCGCCGTTAAACTTATTGTATTTTGGTTGGTGTGATATGGTTCCCGACTACACTTAGCAGCAAGGCGACCATTTTAATTCTCACTTGTAAGAATATAATATACATACTTAGGAGTTTTGTTTTGTTTGGAGTTTGTTTGAGGTGAATAGCAGCAGCAGTGATGGCCTAATATCCTGTAAAAAATCAATATGAAGCCAGTTCGTCAAAGATTTTCGTATCAAATAAACAATGTACGTACAAAGTATTGCTATAGCACAACAAATGGCCGCGACATATTTCTCGTTAAATTAACAAACGATCATAACTGTCAACTGAATAACGGTATGTCTTCAGCTCGGCTCTCAGCCAATAACGAGTACAAATAGAATTATTCTAATAATTAACGAGTACAACAGATGAAAGAGTTTGGCTGAGACTTGTAATATGCAACTAACGTAACTTTTTTATGTGTGTGTGTGTGTATTTCATGTGGGAATCGAACATGCGATGAAGCTGATGGTAAGTAATCTCTGCCATACTTGAACGTCTACAGTTCATTACATATAGAACAAAAATCTCACCTAATGTCGATCACAGATGCGTTGCTACTCTCGAAAAGTAAAATTGCCGTTCCTATGTTAGATAGAAAAGTAAGAACTGCTTCAGGGTAAAAGTAGGTATTACGGTGGTACCTTCCCAATCGATCCATATAGGTTATTACAATTTTTTTTAGTTATATAACAGGATAAAAAAATATATTGAAAAACGCTAGAAATCTTGAGACTTGTTTCTGACAAAATAAACGATGAATTATTCACTCGGTTGAATGTAAAAATATAAGGTGGAGGCACTTGGGGTTATCCTTTGCACAAAAACTTTGACGTACCGACTCTTTGTTTCGGGATGATGAAAAAATTTTTGCTCCATATCCAAGTATGCGTACTACCATGAAAATATGAATTCCTTTTTACTTTTTCGAATAAAACAGATACACAAAACAATGTGCAGCCAATTATAACAATTCTGAACCATTACGCATTACTTTTACAAGTGATAGAAGTATAGTTCGACTGGGGAGGTACCAAAGCATTCCTAAGCAAATAATTTCTTCATAGCAATTAGCTACCATCGGAAACACAAGATTTGCTTACGTATTATAAGGACAGTGATAGTACCTACCCCGTCGAATGTTCTACCACCTACCTGGAAGATTTTTTTTTTATTGTGTAAGAGTACGAAACGGGCATGCAGGCCACCTGATGGTAAGTGGTCAATAGAACAGAAGTTCTATTTAAGGATGGACGCGGATGCGTTCCTGCTCTTGAGGACTAAGATGGTCGCCTCCAATAATGTGTATCCGGCAACCACACCTCCCCAACCGAAACACAATACATGAGGAACATGTTGCTTTACGGCGGGTTAAGAGGGTGGCGGTGGTACGGCCCCGGGCGAGTTCTAACGGCTCTACCACCTTTAATAGATAAGATGCAACTCTATGGAGAAAAAACGGTAAAAAGAACCCAAAAAAAACATCATTTTATGTTTCAGCTCCCAACTTAAATCTAAACGAGTAATTTTTAAATAACACTAAATTTAAAACGACACAAATTGACAAATTTTATGTGTCGATAAAATCTGTTTAGAAGAGACATAATGGTTGTAATAGTCGTAAAAGGGACGAATAATATGCTTAGTTTAGTTCTGTTCCCCGAAACGCAGGACTAAGTACGTAAATGAATCTGCTTGTACCTCGTTCAGTCTACAAATTATAACAATACATTAAATAAATAAACCATAATTTATGAATTCACTACATTAAATATAATATAAATAGTAAAAATGAAATAATATAACTAATTATAACTATTTTTAATCTTAATCCATTTAAAATTTTAATATTGTTAACAGATTTATCTAATTTTGACATGGTAATTGAATATCATAATCAATGCTACCTAATTTACACCTAAGAATGATCGTAATTTGAAATTTTTGCATATCTTGACAGGTGAAATTTGGAGAACCTACATACCTTTATACCCTACATCATATCTTATCATAGAATTTGAATTTGAATACAATTATATTTTGTACCTTTTATACAAAAACAATAGAAATAAAGTAACTGAAAGTTAACTAGCCAAATAAAGTAACTGAAAGTTAACTAGCCAAATAAAGTAACTGAAAGTTAACTAGCCAAATAAAATGATAAATGGTACAAATACAAAAGTCTATAATTACGTGGCGGAAAAATCTGTTACAATAATTTATGGCGGTAGAATTAAAAAAATACTGCAACGAAAATAATTTTCAATTACTAACCTTTCGGATGTAATAAACAATTAAAAGAACGTTATATATCTTAGAAGAGTAGCATGCTTAGAAGAGTAGCGAGCACGCATGGTTGATTTTTTTCATCCTGCAGTATTTGCCGCCCGGTTTTTATTTGTAATTTTGTTACATATTTAAAAGTCAAGTTTTCGCATTTCACTAAAAGTTCGTCCGGATCTTAGATTTCGTTTCCATATTTCGAAATATGCATCGCCATTGTTATTTACAAATCCCGCCCTTTTTATACCTTTTTTGTCTTAAATCCTACCTTCTCTATGGCCAGTGTCAGAAATTATTATATTATCCTTAAAAATAACAATATAGTGTATTAAGTTAAAAAATGTAACGAATGACATAAATATCATAATTTTATTTGGCGTATTATAATATTGCCACATCACAATACAATATTTAATTATGACATCGAACAATAGCATAATATCAACATCGTAACTTTCCTATACTATAGGAATTCATAGAACAAACACGTGTATATTTTGTCTATGTGTTGTTAATAGTCTTAAAATATATATATATATATATAGACATATGCATTCGGACGGCCATAGATTCAGACTCCAATAGACAGACCGACAAAGGCAAATGGTTCGTGCGTAGCACAACGGTAGCTACCGGTCTCACATGAAGAAGATTCCTGGTTCGACTCCAAGGCAAGCAGAAATCTAAATGATGAATTAAGACTTCTGTTGTGGGTCTAAGTGTTTGTGTATTTATCTTTTTATGTGTCCATGACACCCACGACACTGAGAATCCTAGTGAGAGGCTATGAGATGGAGAGCTTATTATTTTTCAAAACGTTCCTTAACAACATTAATAAGGTTTTTTCCCAGCTGCTAGTACAGAATGCTAAATATGACCAATTTGTTCAAAATGAAATAAAAACTTTCACACGCTAATTTGTAAGGCATTAATAAATAAATGAAATACATTGCCGAATGCCGACAGTTTTGCGCTTTATGAATGTGGAAAGTTGTATATGTTTGACTGTTATATACGTTAGGCTTTGTTCAAACCAACAAAAGCGAGTTCAAACAAGCGAGAAGCAAACAAAAATGCTGTAAAACGCTTTTGATTGTGAAAAGTTTAGCGATTGGCGTGTTTCTGACGCTGATTTGAACTTAGGTTGCGATTTGATTGACATTTAAACAGTACCTTTATATTCTTTATTATATTATCGCGGAATTTACACATTTTATATACTATGTACTAAACTCACGATTTACCAAAATTTGTTTTTTTTTTTCTTTTTATGTGTGAGTAGCAAACGAGCATGCAAACCACCTGACGTTAAGTAGACGCAGTCCATAGACATGACTGAAATCCTATCTGAGCTCGTTTGAGTTCGAATGAGTTTAGCCGTTATCACGACGGCATTTGACCATTACCATGAGCCATGCAATTTGTTTGAAACATTGCCAATCCTGAATAAAAAATCTTTTATCATGACTACCCGGTACGTAGTAAAAAACCCCTTATTACGTACAAGTTTCCATTAATCATTTTGTTCCAATAAGTGGACAAGGGTCTCATCCTAGCACTAAAAAGGGTCAGGTATCTATCACATTTGCTAAATAGGTCCCACTATCCAAGTACATATTAGTACACTCTACACGCATATAAGAACTTTACAGAAAACTCAGGTATGTAAGTTTCGTCATGACGTTTGTGTCACTGTAAAAGCAAGTGATTATTTATCTTCTTCTTCTATATTTATATCTTAATATATATTATATGTAATAATAAAACTTTTAGTGGTCGCTGTCTGTACATGACAAATATATATAAAAAATCAAAATGTGGTGCTTTTACATATGCAAGAGAACCCAAAAGAATGATTTTTAATTATGTCTGTTTGTCTGTGCGTCTGTATACCCGTATGTCTGTATGTTTGTGCACGCTAATATCAGTTATATTTTGATAGGCTTCACTGAACATTTAGTGTCTTTTTCATTCATATTTATTAACAAATAAAGAAGTTATGTCAATTTATGTAACACGTGAACGAAGTCACGGGCAAAAGCTCGTTTCCAATATGCATGTAATGTCGAAAATGTCGAACCCGGAAAGATTAATGAATTCAAATTCAAATTCAAATTCAAGTATTTTATTTCATTGTAAGGTATTTACATACACTTAATGAAAGTTAAGGGTACAGTGTAAAATCAGTACATCGGCTATGAGCGCCCTGTTGGCTGAGGTTGACCGGGAGAAAATAGCCGGCAGAAAAAAAACTATTATCTTAATAATGAATATCTTAAAACCATTTTAGATTATTCAAGTAAATCATAAAAATGCCTTTATCAATTTGTATTTAACTCCGTTATAGCTGGCGCAAATGAACAATTCATTGCTCGCGTACATTTTTTAATTCCATACTGAGTTCGCGTGATTTATACAGACCATAACTTAGTCGCAGCTGCTTGTTAATTGCTTTTAATAAACTTTGCGGAAACTTATTGTTTATTTTTAAGGTTCCGTAGAACAGAAGGAAAGACGAAATCGAGATAACCTCTTTATGATTTTATAAAGTTGTTGTCAAAATAAAAAACAAAACGAGCATGCACGTCAACTGTAAAAATTGTTTTTACAATTCTACATGATCCAAATTTAAACAGAACTGACGTCCTATGTAAGGTCATACGTAGACGCGTTGCTATTTCTGAGGACTAAAATGATAGCCTCCCTTGCCAGTGTAGTCGGTAACCGCATCTCTCTAACCGAAAAACAAGAATTATTTTACGGCGCAGTTGAGGGCGACATTTAACGATCTGTAATTATACCCTTATATAATAGTTTATTTAATGTTTAGATCACTGCCACCTGTGGATGACTCTATCCGTGAACTAATAATTGGAGTCGATCACACATACATTTCATTATACAAATAACTGCTACTCACGATTAACGCTTTTCAATTGCCGATATTTCGAACCACTTGCATGGTGAAAAGTTCAGTGCGTAAAGATACAATTACTATTGTTTGTCGTGATATGGAACGCAATAAGAAATACGAACTAGACGAAAGGCAGATTAATCTATGTATCACTAGCACCTGTCAACAATTTTCTCCCGTCACCGCAGTTTCGCCGTGACCACGAGCCATGCAACTGATTCGAAATATCGCCAATTATAAGGCGTTAATCGTGAGTGCCCGCTATTTAAAGAAATGTGTAAACTCCGCAAAATTAGTTTCAAATCGGATCACACATACGTCGCTATTAAAGACTAATAAAGAACGCCTCGAGAAATGTATACATTGCCACGCTATGTTCAGCATAATAACATACAATGTAATTTTTACCAACATAAAATCTTATGTACCTAAAAATGTTTTACGACTCATTCTACAGAGATTTCATTAAGCAGTGACTTGTTTGCAAACTGTATTTAGCTTTTCGCTTCAAACGAGTCTCATTATATTAATGCACTTTGCTAGATAATCTCATTTTACAAGGAAAGTTTTAATTTTTTAATATGACAAGGACGGCAAACGCGTATAGGCCACCTGATGTTAAGTAGTCTCAGCCCATAGACATCCACGCACAACCACAAACACGACTGAAATCGTATCTGAGCTCGAACGTAGATACGTTGCTATTCCTAAGGGCTAAGATGATCGCCTTGCTTCAAAGTAGTCGGCAACCGCACCTCTCCAATCGAAACACAAGTAATGCTTTACGGCGAATTACGAAGGCGGCGGTAGTACCTCCCGGGTCGAACTATAGTTCTCCAACCTATAAAATTTAAATTATGTTAATAGTTTCTAAGTAAAACGGCCGTAACATACGAATATGACAATAACCTAAAATTTGTGTTAGTTGCTTGTTTTCCGATTCCTTCTATACAACAAACAATATATCTTTCAATTTCGTATTTAAAGTGTTCAAAACATTGAACGTTGTTATCAAGGTCAATCTATAAATAATACATCTACCAATATTGAAGTGGCTGTTAACCCTAAAACTAGCAATAGCTATAAACTATGAAATAACAAAAATGGGGCCGGATAAACAACACCTCACCAAAACATAAACAAATCGATCGATTCGTTGTACAAACATTCCACTAAGAGAACAAACAATGGACCTACTAATCCACTGAAAACCAACTCTTACGTTTCGGTTGGAGAAGTGGGGTTGCCGGAAACACTTAATAACGAGGTGACTATCTCATAAACAACGTCCGATGTGACGTAGTCCTGTTGGAGATTAGACGTAGATGTCCATCGGTTGTATACGCCATTATTAGAAGGCATTCATTTGATATAAAGTTGTTTAAATTTTAAGAAAGTAGGATTTCACAAGAACTATGCGTTGAGCGATAAAATATATTGTTGATATAACAAGTGACGCAGACGAATTTGCAGTTACTAGTTATTAGTTAATATATTTCACCCTTCAAAATTTGAGTGTACATACAAAGCACCAGAATATAAATACACCAAGAGGTTAACAAAACACTCACAATTCTAGTAATTTCACGTTTATTTCGATATTTGCATTATACTCGTAATATCTTAATAATCTCGTAATATTTTAAAGTTATCTTTACGTAGTATCTCATTACCGTATCGGTACCCTACGAATTATTGTTAGTTTATTGACGTTCAAAAACAATTAATAATACTAAGAATGTGGTATTTTTTCAATATGTTTAATGATTCAACATTTAATAAATACTTTATCTTTCGTGTTAATAAAATATTCGCAAAATCCGAACATTAATCATTCTAATGAATTTCAAAAATAAACCGTGGTTTTGGTCATTGAACAAATGTGTTTAATCAGTGACAGGAACCGAGTGCCGTAGATAGAACAAACGGATTGGAAACATCCATCTTGCCCGTTCACAAATCATACCACAATGTGCGGCAACTCGTAAAGTGGTAAATCCTGTGATTTATGTTTGTATGTTTGCCAATTCTTAAAAGTGTCATTTGTCATAAAAGATTAGGAAAACAAAACGCTAAAAATCAAAATTCAGAGTACTTACGTTTTTACTAGATTTATTTTTGGGTTATTTTAAAACCTTTCTGAAAAGTTATCTAAACCGTACATTAAACTAACTTTTATAAAAATACTTAATACACAACTCAATATAAAATATTCTCAAGAAAGAAAATGATCATCACAAAAATATTATATATCCATATAAATTTTCATTGACAACGTTTAATCTTTCTGCGTAGTAATAAAAATATATTGCATCGAAGAAGAAGCTTCTGGAATTGAATAAACATCGGCTGGTCAATTCCATTAGAAATCAAATTTTATGACAATTTACTATATTTTATTTACTATATAGTATAGAAAGCAATAACCTGCCACGAATTTTGAGGTGTTTGGGTAGTAATAGACAGTTATAGTCAATTAATATCATCAAAAAAAAACATACGCAGACAATTAAAAAGTTGAACGATTTACATGTAATAAAGCAATTTAAAGAGAAATTTATTTTCGTTCATTCGATCATTGAGTTAAGGTATACCTTTGATCCATTATCTAAAAATATGATGGAAATACGTTTGGTAAGCTCCTAAATCCCAATAATCCCGAATCGGGTATATCCTATAGAAAATTGACATCGTTTCTCCTTGAACATTACTCGTATGTATTCCGCATTAATTTATGGTTTGAACATGTGGGTGTTACGGCCCTAGTGCGACAGTGAATGGCAATTTTATACAGCAAATAAACGAGAGGACGAATAACAAAATGTATGGTTTTGAAGTGGCAGGGCCTCTGGTTTCCTTGTATACCTGTTCAACTACGACCAAGTCACGAGTGAAACAATTTCATAATGCAATCTTAACGTAGTAGTATTCATGGGACAGTATGAAGATATCTATAACCATAGAAAGTACAGTACTTTCTTAGGTGACAAATGACCTTTTTACACTTTTTTCTGCAGTTATCGAGCGCAGCAAAGACCTATTTTTTAGAGTAACAATGTATATACATACCATTTTGATAAGACTTCAGTCAGTACTGTTGGATGTGGATATCCAAGGACGGCGACGACCAGTTATAATCAAGAGGCCCGCAAACTTTTCCAAGATTAAAATGACAGTTCATTTCAATACAGAATATACAATATTCGGGTTAAATTAACATTTAACAGTACTGAGATACAATGTGTTATCAGTTAATACTCTCGTATCAGTTGGTAAAATACGTAAATATTTCTTGACAACATTTAATAAAATGCAATAAGTATCGCACTGAATATCGTATTTTAAATGTAAGAACATAATTCTTATATCTATATAACCCCGAGAACTAGATCCTTTTTCCCATCATCAGACAGTTACATACATAAAAAACCTGTATTGTGAGAAAAGTCAACGTTATAGCGGCCCACACAAAGCCTTCACAAAGCTCGTCTCATATCCTGTCGTTGAGAACTTTTTGCGGACAAAAGCGTGCCTAGATTTTTAATCTTAAGTTCCTCGTACGTGCTAGTGTCAATCTTCTAAAGGCTTGTTTTATGAGAAATGTGGCATGTAAAGTAAGTTTATACAAAAGTAAAATAGATTTCATGATACAAACGCGCGAAATGTAAATACATCTTGTTACGAAATGTCAATATATTTTGTTACACATAGCGAAACTTTAATACATTTGGTTACACTTTACGAAATATTAATATATTTCATTACACATAGCGAAATGTTAATACATTTGGTTACACTTTACGAAATATTAATATATTTTGTTACACATAGCGACATGTTAATACATTTGGTTACACTCTACGAAATGTTAATATATTTCATTACACATAGCGAAATGTTAATACATTTTATTAGCCATACAATTTCACTATCTTATTATTCTTATTGTAAACGAGCATTTCAGGCCACCTGATATTAATTAGTTACTGCAACCCACACACAATATCAAACAGAACATCCAACTTCAAACAGAACTGAAGTACTATGTACTATCTGAGGTCGTACGTTGATGACTTGCTATTCCCGAAGACTAAGATGGTCGCCTCATTTCTAAGTATAGCCGGCAACAGCATATTTCTAACCTAAACAAGATTTGCTGCACGTCGGATTATCAAAGTAATAATTGTTCCGCCCCAGTCTAACTATTAGAGACAATTTTGCAGTTTTCTGAACGTTCGATGTATGAATTTTGCGACTTCAGTTTCTCTAAGGTTAATTTTTATTAAAATAAAGCACTATGAAGCTGTCGCCTAAACATCGTTATGTAACAAATAAAACAATAATAAAAACCGCTTTCTACACTAATAATCCCGCACTGGAATTCTCTGTATCGTGGATGCCATGGACACATTCAAGACGATTACACTAACAGCCAGACTCAGAACATAAAACTAAATTCATTATTCAGATATCTGACCGGGAATCAAACCCAGAACCTCTTCATGTCAGACCAGTATAGTTACCGCCGCGTCAAGAGAGTCGCCAATGTCATTACTTTAATTTTTACATTCATAATCATTAAAACCAATTTAATAGATTTTAATACGCAATATTTATAGTTTATGTCATCTCTCTTTCATTTAATGTAGAAACTCTGAAAAGATTACGCATAACAACACTCAAATATGCTTTCCGGCATGAAATGATCCGTATTTGTCGTTCGCTCTTCAGAAACATTAGGCAGATCGTCTTCCTGGCAATTGCATAAATCTGACATTGAGAACTTAGACTCGTTTGCTGAATGCTTATTTAGGGCATTAAGTACGCCTTGTTGTTTACAAACTCAGGTTAGGTTTCTTCATACTGTAAGGATGGCGCTCCGTGGGTCCTTTTTTTAATAAATGAAAAGCACTTCACTTCTGAACTGAGTTTATTATCAACAAACAATTTTAACAACACTTACAAATACTTTTATTATAAAATGGAAAGAGCTATCAAAGCACGCAATCCACCAGATGGTATGTGTATCGAAATGTCCATCGAAATGTTTGTACAAGTCCACAAAGAACAAGAATCCCACTTAAAATCGAACACAGATGCGTTGTCACTCTTGAGGACTGATTTGTAAGTGAGCCGGTAACCACATCTTTCTTTGGAAAGTAAGTAAGCTTCATGCTAGAAATGTGTGTGATAGAGAACCTAGAGATGAAATAAGTGGAGGAATGGAATTTCAAAGGTTGATGGATGGATCAATGATCAATTTATTACAGTTTCAAATATATCTCAAGACAAATTCAATATATCGACAGATGAAGTTGTATGAAACTATATTTAGTATATTCCTGGTACAAGCAATTTAGTCGAAGCAAGATAGTATCTTGCTTCAACTAAATCTTGGACAATATCACTTGTGAAATCTTCAAGAGCTATTCAATAAGTCATGATACTTCTACAGTAATTTATCAAAGCAATCTTTTAGTAGTTGGAGAATTTTGGTCGGAGGTCAAAATAATATTTATTTCGAAATCATAAAATCTTACGGACAATCTACAGAAAATCCGTAAGATTTTATGA
This sequence comes from Phocides pigmalion okeechobee, assembly GCA_018251015.1. Taxonomy (NCBI): domain Eukaryota; kingdom Metazoa; phylum Arthropoda; class Insecta; order Lepidoptera; family Hesperiidae; genus Phocides; species Phocides pigmalion. The sequence goes on from DWON01003092.1 coordinate 12,415, forward strand.
CGATATGTCGGTTAGGCTTTTATTATAATTATTTTTAAAGAATATCATGTTATACTTGGGTTAATTAATTTAAGTTATAATTATGTATATGCCGAGAGTTTTTTTCCGCCGGTTTTTTTCTCCCGGTCAGCCTTAGCCAACAGGGATCTCAATGCCGATGTACTGATTTTACACTGTATCCTTGACATTCATTACGTGTATGTAAATACCTTACAATGAAATAAAATATTTGAATTTGAATATAAACAAATACTTAATCATAGGAATATATATTCTTATAAAAATAGTATTAAAATGAGTTCCGTATTTAAAATGGGTTTCAAAACATCATTAATCACGAGGTATCGTTTCATTAAAGTGTTCAATGAACAACAAAATGAAACGTCTATCCAAAACGCGACGCACTGAAATAGCTTTGCATTTTCCGTTGCTAAATTAAACCCCATTTTCTAATTAACCTTAAACCCAGATTTTAGACTCTTTGAAATTTCTTGGTAAACAAAGTTGCATATTCATAAAATGAAATGTTATTTTTTGAAAATACTGTTTACTATTTATTACTTTGAAAGAATATTTGAATACGGACATGCCAGCATTTACGCGCACAAGTTTTTAATTTGTATGCAAGAATTCTATATTGTTCTAGGTTAAAAGCAGTTTTAATTACTTTCTATTAAATTATCACTCTTTCCATGAAGACTTAGTTGAAGTCGATTGATTTTTAAATTTAACCTGTAGAAACAAAGTTTATACATTTGTTGATATCTTAACGTAAATAGTTTTAATATGATCTATCTGTTACTTTCTGTCGGGAGTTATACTTCTTTAAAAGCAAAAAAAAAATGACATTGAAGTTTTAAAGAGTTTCTTCAAATCGTCAGAAAAATGACAGGATGAAATTATCTTTTAGACGGAATTTACTTGTACTAATACTACGAATGTAGGATTGATTGATTTCTGTATTTTTATATTCAATACATTTTGATTATTTAAGTGTTATTTGTTTGTAATAAGCAAAGCTTTTTATTTGTGTCTGTAATTAAATTGAAAGGTGTGTAATGATTAATAAATATAAATGAATATAAAAATACATATTTTGTAAAAATATTAATTATTAACTTAAAATTTATTTTAAGTTCGATCGAGGAGGTACGACCACCGCCCTCATAATCCGCCGTAAAGCATTACATACTAGTGTTTCGGTTAGAGAGGTACGGTTGCACGCTACACTTTAGTAGAAACGTGTCTACGTTCAAGTTTAAACAGGATTTCAGTCGTGTTTGTGATTGTACATCCATATGTCTATGGGCTGTGACTAGTTAATATCAGGTGGTTTGCATGTTCGTTTGCTACTCTCCTCACATAAAAAAATCTTTCATACAGCGTTCCTCTGATTTTACGCGCGTGTGTAGAACCCATCAGATGTGTTTTTGTGTGATGTTCAGTACACTTTGTTTCACGATTCCTTCGTTTATCTCAAGGAATATCATCCAATCCAAATTGCACGGAGTTAGTATCTTAAATTGATCACTGATTGTTTGCTGTTCGCCTGAAACTTTTGTATTGTTTCATTACTCCTTTAGTAGTTAAAGAAACGCTTGCCTTTCTATCAAGTCTAATGGCTATTTAGCTCTTAACGGTTTAGGTTTGAAATGTCAATTTATGTTAACTTTAATTTCCTTAATCTTTGTTAAGGAAGTAAATGAGCATGCAGGCTACCAGATGTTAAGTGATCACTGCAGCCCATGGACATCCAAATCCAACCTCCCACAGTACTTAAATCCTATTTGTAAGCATACTTAGATACTCTGTTACTCCTAATGACTAAGATAGTCGTTTCTCTTGCAAGTATAGCCGGCAATTGCAGTTCTCGAACCAAAGCACGAGAGTTATGTTAGAGCGCGTTATGAGGACTGGGATGGATTCTCTCCACGAAAACAATGGTGATACCACCAGTTATTAACCTAAAATTCATGCTTACTTCAGACGAACTGTAAACTTTTTATACAACAGCGTAAAATCATATAAATCTAAAACTTACTACCATTGCCAAGAGAAACCACGAAGTTTCTAAATAGTAACAATAGCAGAGAAAAAGTATTTCCTTTTCGTTTTTGTATGTTTTTATGTACATTTTCAATATCGGTCAGTGGATCGCCAGTGATGTAGCTGTAATGTCGTCATAAAGCAGAAAGTAAGGAAAATACCCAAACAACACACAAGTTGCTTCTACGCTTATGTTATCCAAGGCCCCCAGTAATCTTTACGTCGCTGCGATAAAAAATCCCAGGCTCATAACTTTTGGATCATTAGACGAACGAATTCAGGTTTCGCCCCTCGGGACTCAATAAATGTTGGATCAGCTAAACACGAGAAACATGATTTATGCACCATCATATAAATCTTCGGATTGTAAAAATCACATGTGGTCCACGGAACTAATGATATAAAGAATTCCTAAACTAATATTATGGCGGAATTTATACATTTTATCATATAACGCGTACTTATAATTAACGTTTTTTTGATTGCCGATATTTCGAACCAGGTGCATGGCTCGTGGTCAGAGCGAAACGTGCAGTTGCATGACTCGTGGTCACGGCTACTCACGATTAACGTTTTTTTAAACTAATTAATTAGAAGATGAAAATTCCTTTTATATGCAGAGTAAAATAAGAGCTGGATGATTTATTGGAATATATTGTTTTATTAACTTTGCAAAAATGTTATTTCTTTACCATTTTGTTAAGAATAAATTCAAGCTAAATATTGGTAAGTTTTCGTAAAAGTAGGTCGTACAATGTAAATTCAGTAAAACGTAATTACATCTAGTAAAACTTAGTATCGTAACAAATGTTATCTAGTAAAATTTTGTATTGCAATAAAAATTCAATAAAATGTAAGGATCAATTTAAAATGTAGTGTAATTTTCATACCTTAACTGTTATCGTATTTCGTTATTTCATATGTTACACGTACCTACATCTAATTTAACATCAATATTATTTGAAGAAAACTGTCACCCAGAATTTAAACCGACAACCATAGCCAGGCCGGGGAGTTACCACCACTGCTTTCATAATCCGCTGTAAAGCGTTACTTGTGAATCGGTTGAAGAGGTTCGGTTGCTGGCTACACTTTGAAGCGAGGCGACCATCTTAGTCCTCAGGAGTAGCAACGCGTTACGTTCAAGCTCAGATAGGATATCGATCGGTTGTACATGGATGTCTATGGGCTGCGTCTAATTAATATCAAGTGATTTTCATGCTCGTTTTCTACTCCTCTCACACAAAAAAAAAATGAAATTTACTTCGCATGCTAGAATTCTCGGATACGAATTTCAGACATCTTTATTTTGTCGATTAATAGCTTTGATGGTACTACATTATATCGTAAGAAAAAGTATAACCCTTATAGCCAGCAGCCAGTAGGTACAGTCAACTCCGTCTCATTCTGGAAGGAAACCCGCAGTCCAACAATATTAATTTTAATGAAATTCTTAGAATTTTCATCAAACTAGGACTCCATTCATGTTAAAGATAAAAATTTCATTTCCCTCCTGATGAAAACAATAATTTACAAACACTGACTTTCCCGTCGTACCCACAAAGGCAGCATTAAACGACTCCTGATATAATAATCAAGCCTTCAAAAAGGCTTCATTTGCACAAGGGACTCCAGTGAACAATCTTCATTATTATCAATTTATCATAGATAAAAAGTACCTACTTAATATGTTTTAGAGTTTTAATGGTACTTACTTACTATAAATTTAGTGTTTCTCCTACTCATTATAAAATTTTGACGCATTATCCATGAAATGCAGATCCTATTAGAACACCATAAATACATTTTTTTTAACTGTGTTTACGACGTATAGGGCAATTTTAACTCTCGCGGACTGTTAAAAATATGCATTTTTAACTATCAGTTATGTTAAATTGCAAAATTTTATACCATTGTATAACATGTAGCAAAATTAAGAATATTTTTATACAGTAAAATACTTTGACACTAAATAGTGTTCATATACTTGTAGGAAAATGGAAATATTTTCCAAGATATTTATGAAAGACGCGAAAAATTATGCGACATTCTGTTTTCAATGCATTAATTAAAGTTATTTAATAAATATGTTTTTTTTTTACTAAAAATAAAACAATAATTCGAACGCTAATTTAGAGTAAAAAAATGCTTGGTAACGCTTTCTTTCATAACCTATTTTTGTTTGAAAATTCTAGCTCATTCTGGCAGAAAATAGCAAATTCTTTGTTGTAACAATAATTTTAGGCCAGGGCAAGTTTAAAATAATGTAGGTAATGTTTGCATGAATCGCTCATTTTGAATATATAAACAGTTTTAGTGAGCTGTTGAGTTTTTAGTGAGTTATTTTTACGAGGCTTTAAAGACTGGACATTAGTTTTTATATCCTGTTCATAAACAAATATTAATTTTGTTAACTATTAAAATTTTAGCTGACTCAAAGGTTTTTTTGTTAATTAGAATAATATTTTGTTCAGTATGCAACCTCATTCTTGTGCCAACCCTGAATACGGTTTTGTCTCCACAACAAAAGAGACGAGGAGCATACTCTACCATTCTTACACTGATTGGTATATAGGGTTGGCAGGTATTCGGATTACTTGCAAGTATCTTTTTATCTGAAATACAAATACCTACGTGTACAAATACTTTTATATGTAATTCAATTACTTCTTTAAAATGTACTTGGTACGTTAAATATTTACGGTTTCAAATACATTTAGCGTTCTTATTAATTTCGTATATATTAATACACACTTAATACAAAAAAGTAAATTTTAAATCTAGTGTTCATGAAAGAAAATTCTTCTTTTAATGGTTACAAGACTAGGCTGCATTTTATATTTGAAATACGATATGGTGACAAGAGGACTGGTTAATATCTCGCGCTTTCTGCGCGATTACGATTGCTCTTCAACGTGGGAATGCAGATAGCGTTCTTAAAACTATGCTACATGGGTACGAACTTCCTTTACATTGTTTAAGTTAGGCTTTTATTATAATTCGTTTTAAAATTTTGTGTGGCTTTGGAAAGTACATAAATGCGCATTGGAAAGTATGGTAGTGCACATGAAGATTTTCTACTAGCAGGCACCCATCCAATTTCCGACCACACTTGGCCTTGCTTTTCAATTTCTTCAATTTTTACGGTTTACGCAAGCACCGCGGCTGTGCGTTCCTTCCAATATATTATTTCCTATTTGATAGATTGGTTTGGTTGTAACCCTTTATATCCACCCACTGGGTGTTTTGCCCCAAACTGTTAGAGGTCTAAAGGATTCGACTACATCAGTGAAATGTTGGAGAAAATAATTTGATAAAATTTACGACCACTACACTACTAACATAAAAAACCAATATTGATTTGCGGTCAAACTGAATATAACCAGGGTATTGCAGAATTCACGTAAATATCTATCAACTGTAGTAAAATTCCGTCCTTACGCTTGGATGTTAATTAAATTACCAATATAACTACAGCTTATTTGTTTATTTGGGAAACAATTCACTTTTTACATAAAAGCAATTCATACAATGTAATACAAATGAATACATACAGTTTCTACTAGGTATAAAAAAAGCAGAACAAAATTACACAATGACTAAAAGATACTATGAGAAAAGAAAACAATTTTAAGAAAAAAAATCGTAATAACACATCTTGACAATTCTTGTTATTATTATTATTATAACTTATGTCTGTTCTTTAGTCTTTCCTTGCAGCCGTATACTATTCCGTCAATTTTCTTTATTGTCTTATATTATTTTTTAATGCCAGTATTAAATGAGGTTAAATGGAGGATAAAAATGGAGTTTTATTACACAACATTTTTGGATATTATAATTATTATGATTGCTGCCAGGAATAGGAAACATTCTACAGACAATAATTGACACAAATTCTAGAGAAGCGCTAGTCCTTACGACCGTTTTGTTAGTAGATTTAGTAAATAAAGAGTAATAAAGAGTAAGTAAAGAGTAATAGGAACAATAAAATTATGAAAGCGTATTAATTAATTCTTAGGCGTCATTTTAATATCGTAAGAGACTTTTAACCGCTTAGAAATAAAGCAATAAAGATCAAAAATAAGGCCGATCCGGAACCAATCACATCATGAACACAAAAAGTGACTTTTAAAACTTCGCGTGAGGAGAAATACTGATTGTACGTTGAGTTTAGTAAAATCCTTTGTACAAACTTCGCTTGTTAAATTACTTCGACATAAAACTTAGAAATACGTAGAACTAAACTAAAATTGGTCATGTTTCCTTTCTAAACCTGACATTTGTTTAAACGTAGCTTATTTAATGCCATTTAATGTTTTTTTTTTTTTTATATAATGAAAGAGTAAGAAACGGGCATGCAGGCC
>DWON01003093.1:0-18826 GCA_018251015.1 Phocides pigmalion okeechobee
GCTCGAACGTAGTTACGTTGCTACTGAGGACTAAGATGGTTCTCGCTTCAACGTAGGCAACCGCACCTCTCCAACTGAAATACAACTAATGTAACGGCGGATTATGAGGGCGGCGGTGGTACCTCCCCGATGTCGACCTCTAAACAATGTTGTTTGTGTATAACATACTAATGTTACTTAACGCGAAAAAAGAGATTGATAGATCGACTTAACACTTTCGCTGCGGGGTACACAAATGCTGTGTATTACTTGGCGTAACGCGCTTGCGGCTTGTACATACCTGTGTTGTACGTACAAATCTGTGTGGGGTACAAAAGTGTTAAAACAACGATCGCAACTCTCTATGAGTGTACCAACGATCTTTTGTTAGCTGTGTCGACAAAACGTGGTACTAATCGTTTGAAAAATATTTGGGCACTCAAAGCCAAGCAGCGCTAATACGTAATCACTGTTTAGTGGAACAAATTTGCGTCGCTCGTCGCCGTCTGTAGCCTTAGTTTTGTTTAGATATTTACAGACAGGAGATACGAAAGTTTTGATTTTACGTCTGTTTCCTTTCACCTTTCGAGATAGAGATTTTTAACTAAGTTCGTATGATAAAGTTTTTATATCTAACATAATTTATGTACGTCTATATATTTTTATACGTATACTGGCTGTGCCCGCGACTTCGTCCGCGTTTATTTTACATAATTCTAAAATCGTCAAAAACCCTACGCATACATTCATCCAGTTATTATTTAACTTCCAAAAAAAAACTTAATTTATTATACACTAAAACCTTCCTCAGGAATCACTACCCATTGTTGAAAACTGTGAGAAAATCCGTCCAGTAATTTTTGAGTTTATCGCGAACACAGGCGACGGGGGACTTTGATTTATAATAATTATACATTTTGCAAATTAGTTTAACCTTTACTAAGGATTATTTAGTGTAAAAAATCCATGTTTATATAAAAATATTTAGAGAGAACATGAAGAAATATAGGGGGCGCTTCGGGTATCAGAAGCGATACTGCATGGATTCAACTAAATATAAAGTTAGGGACCTATTCAATTAATCCATCACGGCAATCTAGGGTTACAATCATAAGAGCAATCACATCGCTAAATGACAACAGAAAGGGGCAGGTCCCTTGAAACAGAGAGGAGTCCATGTACCGCGACGCATCCCAATATAATAGTTACGTAGACATAGATATTTGTCAAGATTTTATTTTTCCCTTGTTAGCTTGTTAATTTGTGTATAGACATAACAAATAACATAACATAACATAACTGTATTAATTGTAATCCTATTCTAATTTGTATTATTGTATCATTTATCACACCCGACGTAGCTTCATTTTGCCAAAATTTTACGATATCAATTGTGTTTTTTTCTTTTACAGGGTAACAATGAAGGCTGTGTTAGTTTTAGCTACAATAGCAAGTTTGACGGTCGTCGAAGGGTATCACATACTCTGCTACCATCCCTTGCCATCGAAGAGTCACGACCACTTGGCTAGTGGTATCGTTAGGCCTCTGCTGGAAGCTGGACATAAGGTACTGTCAACAAGCACATCTTGGAATGGATACTTCAAAAAATTTGCACCTGACGCAAAATCTGCACTTCACGAAATGAACACTTCGTAAAATTAGCATTTTTCAAAAAGTCCAGGTGTCTAAAACAAGCACTTCACGAAATAAACACTGTGAAATTAGCACTTCGCGAAATGAACTCTTGGTAATGAATACACGAAGTATTGAATGTGTACACTGCAAAATTTGACGTAACGCAACTGGGACTTCTCGGAATAAGCACTTTGCAAAATTAACATTTTACGATATTAGCACTTCGCGAAAGTAACGTTTCGCATAATGAGGACTTTCCAAAATGTGCACGTGACTCTAAAAGAGTAATTCGCAAAACAAAAACTTTGCAAAATGAACATTTTACGATATTAGTTTGCAAAATGAAAACTTCGCTAAAGGAACGCTTCGCGCAACATGCGCTTTCCAAAATGTGTGCGCGACGCAAAACGAGTAATTCTTGGAGTAAAAACTTTGCAAAATGAACATTTTACGCTATGAGCACTTAGCAAAATAAATACATCGCGCTATATGCTCGCAAATCGAGATTATACTGAGACCTATTTCGAACAAAAGATGAACAACTGATGATCATGGTTGTTCATTAAAACAATTATTTTGTTCCAGATTACCTGGGTTACGGCATTTCCGGCTGGGAAACCTAAAAATATTACCATTATTGATGTCAGTCAAACTATTAAAATTGCGCAAGGTAATTAAATTTTACTCGTGCAGTAATATGTTGAAAATTACAAAACACCTCCTGGTCTGGGACAGGTCAGGACAGTTCAGGACAGGTCTGTTTACTAAACACTTCCTGGTCTGTAAAATTTTGATTTATACACCGAAAGTTGTATAGCTAGTTTTTGTAATGATTTAGGACATTTTATTGCCGTTAATATATTTCGTAACTTAGCTCTAAACAATCTAAAGGGAGTCCGCGCCTATGCGGCATGGTGCCTAGAATAAATATTTATGATTTTAAACTAATGTCATCGCGGAATTTATACATTTTAAAATCCGCCCTCAAAATCCGCCATAAATCATTACTTGTGGTTCGGTTGAAGAGGTGCGGTTGCCGGCTACACATTGAGGCGAGGCAACCATCATAGTCCTCACGGGTAGCAACGTATCTACGTTCGAGTTCAGATAGGATTTCAGTCGTGTTTGCGATTGTGTATGGATGTCTATAGGCTGGGACTACTACATCAGGTGGTTTGCATACTCGTTTGCTACTCTTCACACATAAAAAAGGATACTTAAATGAAACTTACCCAAGAACGTTCCGCCCAGATAAAAAAATCTAAATGGAGTCCGTGCCTTTTTAACGTGGTAGATTTAAAACCAATATTATCGCGGATTAATAATATTTAATTGCCAACATTTCGAACAAGCTGCATAGCTCGTGGATTTTTTATGTGAGAAGAGTAGCAAACGAACACGCAAACCACCTGATGTTAAATCGCAGCCCATAGACATCCACGTACAACAAATACAACTGACATCCTATCTGAGCTCGAATGTAGACACGTTGTTACTCCTGAGGACTTAGCTGGTCGCCTCGCTTCAGAGCAGTCGGCAACTCACCTCTCCAAACAAAACACAAGTAATGCTAACAGATGATGAGGTGGCGGTGGTAGTTCCCCGGTCGAACTATCGTTCTCCCTTTAAATCCACCTTTTAATTCAGCTTTAGACATGGCCAAAAAACAAGCGTCTGGTTTTGAGCTGGTGAAGAGTTTTGCCACTAACATCACGAAGGCAGCCTTTAGCGAGGAGTTGAAGAAGGCTCTAGTCCTAAACCAGTATGATGCTGTCATATCTGAATGGTTCTTCTCAGACGTTGAAGCTGGGTAAGTGGGTAGTTTTAGATTTTATAACATAGTAACATTTGCCTTTTTATGTAATAAGAAGTAGCAAGCATGCAAACCACCCGATGGAAAGTATTCTCAGCCAATAGACATCCACGTACAAACACAAACACGACAGAAATCCTATCTAAGCTCGAACGTAGATACGTTGCTACTCCTGAGGACTAAGATGGTCGCCTCGTTTCAAAGTGTAGCCGGGAACCGCAATTCTTCAACCGAAACACAAATTCTTTACCGCGGATTGTGAGGGCGGTGGTACCTTCCCCGTCGAATGATAGGTCTCCCACCTTTAAAGAGTTTGCCTGCAGGTAGTTCGATATAACAATACATTTATACAAACATTCAATTAATATTTATTTTCCTTGTAGTTATAGTGTTTTGAACCAACCATTCTTCATTTTCGATTAAATTTAAAAAATTCGCTGTGACGTTCATATATGAAAACAGCGCTACTAGACGCGGCACTAAACTGGAGCTATTTTCTCTAGACTGGAGATGCGCTTCAGACATTGTATCCGCATCCGGGTAGCGTCTGCAAATAGACGTTTCCGCTCGCAGCTTGAAGCGCCGACGTAAACACAGCACTTTTGCTCGCCCGTAATCCATACAGATTTGTACTTATACGATATGTGTGTACAAGCCGCAAGCGCGTTACGTCACGTAATAAATAGCAGTTGTACATCGCAGGGAAAGTGTTAACACAAGTGCTCTGTATACGTCGGCGCTACAAGACTGAACGGAAACAACGTCTGTGTATTCGTATTTTTTTTTGTTTATTGTGAAAGAGTAAGAAACAGGCAGGCCACCTGATGTTAAGTGGTCACTGCAGCCCATGGACGACCACGTCCAATCTCGAACAGAACAGAAGTTCTATTTAAGGATGGACGCGGATGCGTTCCTACTCTTGAGGACTAAGATGGTCGCCTCCAATAATGTGTATCCGGCAACCACACCTCCTCAACCGAAACACAATACATGAAGAACATGTTGCTTTACGATGGGTTATGAGGGTGGTGGTGCCGCCCCGGGCGAGCTCTAACGGCTCTACCACCTTTTTAACCTTAATGTTATACGGATGGTAAAATACAATACTTGTATGAATATTCGACATATCTTCAGTCTAAAGAAAAGAGCTCCAGTTTAGTGCCGCCTTCCGGAACCCTAACTCGATGTAATATATGCGCCCCGCTTAACAGGTGCAGATGGTCATCATGCTCGTTTCCTACTCTCCGTCCATTTGCAGTACATTCTGTCCTTAATCTTATGTCCACAGGATAGCAGCCATCCAGAAGGTACCCTGGATTCTCCTCAGCGGAGTACTGATGCATACTCATCTGGAAGGTCTCGTGGACTCAGTCAAATCTATCCCAACTATCCCAGTCTTCGTGAACAGCTTCCCCATACCAATGAGTTTTTGGGAACGGCTGACAAACACATACACACATCTGAAAATGAGATTGGATAACTGGTAAGAAAAAGCTACTTTGGATTAGCAATTTGACTGCGGCTTGATCGGGTCAGCGTTGCGGGAGGCGGCACTAAGCTGGAGCATATTTATCTATTTATGTAAAACATTGGCTGTCCAATTCCATAACCAAAGTCATAACTATCAATTATATACTGTATTTATATTAATAAACGTAGTTACATTATTATTTCATAACTAAAGTATGTTTTCTGCTAAAAAGTATTTATGTGAATACTAGCCATGGCCGCGTCTTTTTTAGCGTTTTTTGAAATAAATGTTAGTTACTCCTCATAACAAAAGCTATCTGCCAGGAAAAGTCATGTCGCAATCTCATAACACAGACAGATATAAAATTATTTAACCATACTTTTAGTGGCTTTTTAAATTATGGGAACATTTGCAAATTGTAACTTTGGCTCTTCCATCTTAAAGGTTACCGACCCCTGGCCTAGACTAGTTACTCGGACAATTCACTGAAATGTTGTATATTTTAGTATCTGTGTATCATCTACGAATACACAGACGTAATGTCCGCTCCTAGTTTGGTAGCGCCGACGTAAACACAGCACTCTTGTTCACCCGTAATCCATACAGATTTGTATTTACAAGACAGGCATGTACAAGTCGTAAACGCATTGCGCTGCGCAATACACAGCAGTGTTGTATCGCAGGGAACTTAAGAATTTCAATATTGTAATTAACACTTTCCCTGCGGCTACAACACTGCTGTGTAAATCTGGACGCGACGCGCTTGCGGCTACACACCTGTGTTGTACCGACAAATTTGTACGGATTACGGGCGAACAAAAATGCTGTTTTTACGTCGGCGCTACAAGTCTGGGGGGCGGACAATACGTCTGTGTATTCGTAGATGATACACAGATGCTAAAATACAATATTTCAGTAATTTGTCGGCGTATTTTAAAATAAACTCCAGTTTAGGTCCCGCTCTCGCAATATTGATCCGATTATATACATCCGCGCCGTAGGGTAAGTGTTACAGAAATAAATAAAGATAGATTGAAATGTTTCTACTTAATTACTGAGGAGTGAAACGCATTGATCATACACCTTCCAGGTTAGAGTTTAACAGAGAAATGGCTAAGTACGAAGGCTACTTCCGACCTTTAGCTGAAGCCAGAGGAGTGGCTCTCACGCCATATTCGGAAGCGATTCGGAACATATCTATCTTGTTTGTCAACGCGCATCCATCGTTTGCTCCAGCACAGAGTCTCCCTCCAAACGTCATAGATATCGGTGGCTATCATATTGATGAAGACGTTCCACCATTACCAAAGGTATATATCAAGTTATCCATCCATCCATCAGCCTTTACGTGTCTACTGCTGGACATAGGCCTCCTCCAGGTGCCGCCACTCTGATCGGTTCTGTGTCCTCTGCATCCAACGGTTACCCGCTACCTTTATCAGGTCGTCGGTCCACCTGGTTGGGGGACGCCCTGTGCTCCTTTTGCCCAGACGTAGTCGCCACTCAATGGCCCTTCTGCCCCATCGATTGTCCGTTCTATTGGCCGCCATATTGGATTTAAAATGGCGGCATTTAGGTTAGTAGATTTGATAACAGAATACACCAGATGAAAGTAAACAAAACTGAACTAGTAAAAACTGAAATTAACAGAAAATAATAGGGAAAAAGTCTAAATTAAACCTATTTATACTTCAAAAGTGCATTTGCCTTAAATCCGCACCCTAACAGATCCCTTACGAAAACTGCACACAAAGGAATTAAGTTAAGATGTCGACATCTCACGCTAATCTGTCCTCAGAGGGACCGAGGGACTTTTGAGCCCCTTTGATTGTATTAACGAGGGAGCAGGGGTTCGACCTCAGCCTATTTATATCCAATTTGCTATGTGTTGAGATTTATGATTGATACAAATTGGAACGGATTTTTGTAGCTTAGGTCTGTATTATGAACCGATAATATAGACATTTCAACTGATAATGTTTGATAATGTTTCGACCGATAATTTGAATGTTTCAAAGTATAATATAGGAATTTCAACCGATCATATAGATATCTCAACCTATAATAAAGGTATTTCAACTGATAGCGTAAATATCTCAGTCGATAATACAAATATTTCATCTGGTAATATAAGTTTTTCAACCGATAATATATTTCAATCGATAATAGATATTTCAATTGTATGGTAACCAACGTAATAATGAAATATTTTTATTCTTATTTTTTATGTGAGAAAACCAACAATAGGTTATGGAGGACCTTTTTTTTGTTAAGGATGTGAAAATCATCAAACTAATAAAGGCGTCGAAGAATGGATATGTCAATGTTTTACTGATTAATCCAACTAAGTTCACAAACAGCGTGGCTTATTAATTGTATCAGTCTGTCGCAATACATACATTTAAATTGATTTGATAAATATAGGTTTCTTTTTTATTAACGTTATATTAATACGACGAGTTTACATAGCCCAATTTGCCTGAAATGTAGGGATGGATAATAAAGAATATCTAAGTGCCCCGTAGGCCCATACAGAATTAAATTAATCCAAAAATAATTTGAGAACGTTGAGTTTTCAATATTCTAGTAATGATTCCTTGTGACTCTTATGAACGGAAAGATAAATGTAAAAGCACCAATATCCAAATATTAAAAATTAAATGATAGTTCCATTGACGGGGACATCATAATTTGTCGTAAATAACTTCATAAGTATGATTACCAGCTACACTGACAGGCGATGCGACCATCTCAGTCCTCAGGAATAGCAACGCATCTACGCACTATTTTAGATATGATTTTAATGACATTTAATGACATGTCATGACGACTGATGGACAAATTAAGCTGTCATTTATTTATATTTGTTTCTGTTAACGTATGATTGACTTTTTAATAATAATTATGATTAACATTAATTTAGTTTATTCCTGTTGTTTTAACTTTCATTTTAATATTTGATATTATATTTGTGATGAACCTTTTAATGATATTGCTATGAACGTCACAACGAAATTTTAATAGATTGTAACCTGTAATTATTACGCAATGAATTCGGCAGACACCATTTATCAAGTGCATACCCAATTGTTTTTTCTAACAATAAGCCTAGAGTAGAAATTTATACTAATGCTTTCGTTTTCATAGCAGGATTTGAACCCGGAACTTAAGCATATGACTCAGTGATATATACTTCAACAATCCTTATAATTTCCTTTAGTGCGTGAGTGATTTAAGTTAAGCCCATTCCATGAACATGAACTTTCAATTTATTTTCCAAAGAGGGATTAGGGATAAGGGCATCTTAACTAAATTCTTTTATAAACGAGTCGTACGGGGATTTGTGCTACAGGGGTTCTTGTTTAGGGGAGTGCAGTCTGACAAATGCAGTTAACGAGGTCATTAATTGATACTGAATTTGTATTTTTAGACGGTAAATGAAGTCAGTCACTAAGTTGGACGTAGAAATAATTTATTTGTAGTTGCAATAAATAAAAATATGTCTGAATGATTTTGAATTTATAATTTTTGACAAAGTCGAAGAAAATAGTTGGAGGAAGTTTTAGTATCTTTTTTGGGAAAAAATATAATAACCTACTTCATAAGCCCTACTAGGTAAGGAATTATTTTATTGGAATATTGATGACAATCAACATTCCAATAAGATTGAATTTGGTAAAGTTTCGTAAGGAGTTCTGTCCTTTTCTTATTGAACCCCTCATCAGATCTTCACCAAATCAATATGACTTTTGAAGCACCTTCTAAAACCGCCCTGAAAGAACAACTATAATTTAAATATATGTATATTTGATGATGATGTTGATGATTTTTATAGATTCTCATAAAAAGCATCAACATTAGATCTTTCTGAAATTAGATGAAATTAAACTATAAACACCTTTCAGATAAAAATATCCATCAAAATCGGTTCACGGAATTAAGAAAAATCTGTTACTATAATAATAAAAAGGTGGTAGAGCCGTTAGAACTCGCCCGGGGCGGTACTACCGCCACCCTCATAACCCGCCGTAAAGCAACAAGTTCTTCATTATTGTGTTTCGGTTGGGAGGGGTGTGGTCGCCGAATACACATTGTTGGAGGCGATCATCTTAGTCCTCAAGAGTAGAAACGCATCCGCGTCCATCCTTAAATAGAACTTCTGTTCTACTTGAGATTGGACGTGGTTGTCCATGAACTGCAGTGACCACTTAACATCAGGTGGCCTACATGCCCGTTGCTTACTCTTTCATAATAAAAAAATAAATAAACCTTTCTTTTTAATCAGTAAATAGAGGTTGTTGATCTTAGATCTCCATTTAACATCAGATGGCCTATACTTTTTTCTACTTTTATAATATACTAAAAAACCTTATATAGATCTTCAGTCACGTTTGAACTTAGACTTCATTCAAATGGCATTTACTCATAGTTGGTACAAAGTTTTTAAAGATTTTTTTTTTATTGTCAAAGAGTAAGATAAAAAAATTCTTCCAAAGAACCAAATGCTATGAAAAAGAAACTACGAAGAATAGTCAGTCCATTGGCTACGTTGGATTGTGCCTCGATATGAAGAAGATTTTATGGAGAATAGTCAGTCCATTGGTGTAGCGACGCTTAGCATTAGGCAGCCTACACGCTTGTTAGCTTTTTTTATGTGAGAAGAGTGTGAGCAAATGAGCATGCAAAACACCTGATGTTAAATAGTCGCAGTCCATAGACATTCACATACAACCATAAACACGACCGAAATCCTATCTGAGCTCGAACGTAGATGCGTTGCTACTCCTGAGGACTAAGATGGTCACCTCGCTTCAAGGTGTAGCCGGCAACCCCACCTCTCAAACTAAAACACAAGTAATACTTTATGGCGGATTACGAGGGCGGCGGTGGTACCTCCTCGGCCGAACTATAGTTCTCCCATCTTAATGTAAACAAATTGCAAAAAAGGAGTTTACCATTAAATATTGTACATTAAATATACATCCAAACGCAGCCTCTTAATTTGCACCCGCTGAGTAACTCATGGGTGCTAGATGGCGCCAGTGTCGTAAACTGTCAATACGACGACAGCTTCCGGCAGTTTCTGGCACGCGACACTTCCCCTCGAACTGATATCAGTTGCGAGAAATATTATTTTGATAGAATTTCGAAATTTCCGTAAGGCTCGCAGCATTTTTACCTCACTACTGGGTATGAGTCTTTTTTAATATTGATTATTGGTTTAAACGAATTATAGGCTTTTGTTTAAGGTTAGACGTAGATGTTTAAGGGTTCCAAATTAACATTAAGTGCCCTGCAAGCTAGTAGCTCTTGGGAGTAACAACGTATTTACTGCGAGCAGTAGCGTAGTTACTGAGAGTAGCACCGTATTTACCAGGAGTAGTAATGTATTTACTAGGAGTAGCAACGTTATTCCTGGGAGCAGCAACGTATTTATTAGGAATAGCAACGTATTTACTAGTAATATCAACGTACTTACTGAGAGTAGCAATGTATTTACGCGGAGTAGCAACGTATTTATTGGGAGAAGCAACGTATTTACTGGGAGCTTTCGCTCTATGAGGTTTCTTTGTTAGTACGCAACGATACCACCGGATATTCTATCATAAGCAAAGACAGTTGCATGCAGTTGTATGTTTACAACTAACAAAACTATGCAAACATCCATGAAACGCATACTCATTACACAGTAAAATTTTAAGGTGTAATCCCACGATTCATTAAGCCCACATCATTAGAGTATGAACATCACAGGTAACTCCGCGAACTTAAATAAACCCGCCAGCTTTTTCATTACGCGGTAGATACTCTTGAATATTTATGTGTTGTTCCTCATTTACTTTATATTCCATCTCGCTCTAACCAAGATACTTGTTTTAGGCAAGTGTAACTATGAGCGAAGAGAGATAGCGAACAAGTTCTATCTAACGATGAAGTATCAAAGCCCTGTTAGTGACTCTGACGTGAAATGGTGTATTAAAATTGATTAGTTAAAATCGGCAAAATAATGACAAAGGTACAACTATGCAAAAATGATGTGTGAGTGTGTGACTATTAAATGAACTTTAAAATTTTTAATTTACTATGTAACGAGTACGCACGAATAACGATTTTTAATTTTCGATATTCCGAATTACCTAACACATCGGCTAAACTAAGTTTAACGTAACGTGACGTGAAGTGACGTGACGTGAGTACCTGTTATATAGTAAAATGTATAAATTCTGTAATGACATTAGTTGAAATCTTTTAAATGTGAGTAAGTGCTGGTTCATATCTCGCGCAGAAAATTGCAATCGCTATTCAATGCGCAACGCACCATGTCGCTTGAACACGGACACTTCAGATTGTTTAGGTAAGGCTTTTGTTATATTTAAGTATAAGATTTTCATTATTGTAGTTTACCCAAATGTCGGGGAACAAGCGCGCAAGCCTATGAAAGTCAATTTAGAGCGAAGTCCTTTGTTTCTCAACTAGGCTTTGTGAATTCTCTAGTGCGCCTTTTCAAGCTTAGCCTTTTATCTTTTCAGAACACTGAACGTACTAATATTCTTCCATATTGGTCTTGCATTCGGATCACAATGGATCAATGGTACAATAGTACTGTAGATTCGGAACCTAAACTCAATAAAGCCTTTGAAATCTATTGAAGTTTCATCTTCCTGAAGCTCCTCTGTTGTGAACGCGTCTACAATGGATTTGTTGTAGTAACGCTGCACAGCTTAATAATGAAGTTGAACTGCAAAAATTCTTACCTGACAAAAACAAGATCCAGACAATATTATTATATCTACAAATTAAGATTTTTAAATCTGTTACGTTTTAAATTTAAAAGTAATTAACATTAAAAATATATAATTTATTAATAAACACTTAATAGACTAGCTTTTTGCCACGGTTCTGCTTTCGGAGACGTCGATATTGTAAGCAATTCCAGCAGCTGTAAAGAGAACCTATCTGCAAAATTTTAGGATTATAGGTTAAATAGTTCCGGCTGTACGTTGATATCTGGATCAGTCTACCTCTTATAGATTCTCTTTTATATAGATTACTAAACTATCATAAAATTAGTAAAATTATGTTTCACTAAAATATTCTCATTAGTTTACTGCAAATTCTCCGTTGTAGCATTCCACATACGAATGGCAAGCAAACTTTCACGTGAGTTCACGTTTCAGTTGTAAGTTGTGAGACAGTTCACACATGTTTGCATTAACTCAGTACGGAAGGTTAGTGCTAACGTCTCATTTCCTGCATGACGATAACTGTTCGTTTGAAATGTAAATTTTCCGACCAGTGCGACAGAAATACTGGGTAATGTGTTACAAGCATTATCTTGCGAGCATTGCATACGTTTGAAGTACATTGCGGGCTTAAATCGTAAGTTAGATAAAACAACATTGTTGAGCTCGCAATGGAGATAGTTTATGTTGGTGATTGCGAAAGTTTATACAATCTGCGTGGTTCAGATGTGGAATAATTGAGTCCCAAAATGTTCGAAGCGCTGTTTACGGTCTAATGTTTTGCGGGGCATTTGTGGTGTACGAACATCGGCTGCGATTTATACCAACTATTTGCGTATGTTAAATGAACATAAATATCTGGGAGCGGTTGCAGACGGTTTTATTTTAGTTCGTGACGTTACCATTAAAGAAATTAAATCAACTCTGGAATTTTATTGCAGGGTCTGAGTTATCCTTTAAAACCACGTGAATAGGTATGTTGTATTCAAAATTAAATTTGTGAATACATCTCTATAAGGCGCCTGTTAAATATAAATGGAAGGGAAAGATAGGGTTGTACAGAAAGTGAAAATTTGCTGCATTTTTAGGCTTGAGGCATGATCACTAAGAGTATTTTTTACTGAAACTGAAGTAGCATACGATTATGCAGTCCACCTGACGGCGACAATAGTATATCAATAATTTCACACAACTCCGCAAAAAAATATTAAAAACCCTTTTAATTCATACTAAAAGAACCTTGGAAATTATATCTTGTCCCCGTATCTTATTATCAAAAGTCATAGAGGTCTCCAGTGTTTGACAAATTAAAAGTCTGGTTTATACACTTTATCCATTTCGACATGCTGTTTAACCTATGTAAATATGTATAGCAATAAACGCCCAAGGTCAGTAAATGTGTAAAGCAATGAATGTCATCTGTCAGAATTTCGCGCCAAAACATTAAAACATGGATACCATCAACTGTCAAAGATATTCCTATTGAAAACTATTTAGGAACAAGTAGCATTCTGCCAATAAATATCAATTCTTTCCCAAACTCACGTCCCTACTTTGAAAATTTGATTGAACATCGAGTTTAAACAGTACTATGCGTACGGTTATTTTAAAGGACATATTTTACAGACTTGTTCTACTATAACAGAACAAACGAGATGAGAATTAATCTTGACAATCTATTACAATGCATATGCAATGCATTTGTAAAGACAGAATGGCATCTTAAAAATCCAATTTTACAGAAGACGATTTTTAACATTTAATCTATAATAAATATAGCAAAGAGGACGTAATACTGTTAGAGCATGTATATGTCAACTAATATTGCAACAATTCATGTAAAGGTATTATAACTATTGAAACAAACTACACGAAATAACCACGTTTAAAAAAATGGAAAACTGTATATCTCGAAATGTCACAATATTATCGCAAATCGACGATATGTAAAAAAGTAAGATTACTGACAGACCGAGAAATCAATGCACATCCAAAATCTCAGAAATTTTGCAGATAAGTCATTTGTCTGACGTAAGCGCGTAAGGAATTTTCTAAACTCCAACACTAAGGCGTAAAACTCAGATAAAATAATAATGAACGTATTGTTATATCGACTAGTGGCATTAAATTCTAAATTCCGTCTGTTGAGTAACGTTTTGATTTTACCACTTTTTATTAGGTCATTATTCGCTTCCACCTACTTTATTCCTTCGTCGACGATAAAACCCATCTCTAAGTACTAAGGTGCAGATATTTTATAGAAGAAATTTTATCTAGGTTACATTTGACTAGTAGGAAATTTGAAAGCCGTAATATGAAAAGTTCGATGGCAATACCGAGATTGCACGACTTGAAAATATCGTTTGAAGATGTTTGCCTTTCATCTCTATACGTTATCTATATTTAAAGAATTTTATTTCAAATTTCTCTCTCTAATAAGAATAGCGGATAACCGTTAAACGCAGAGGGCACAGAACCGGTTAGAGTGGCGGCACGTGGGAGGCCTATGTCCAGCAGTGAACGTAACGTGATGGTAAAGGCTGATGGATGGATTCAATTTTTTTACCAAAACCTGTAACGATAAGCCTATTTCTGGATTATAGGAGCACAATATTGCACTGTTCTGTTTACTTGTGCTAGATGAGGCGTTCTAACTTATGATTTTAAAATAATATTAAATTCAAATTCAAATACTTTATTTCGTTGTAAGGTATTTACATACACTTAATGACCGTCAGGGTACAATGTAAAATCAGTACATCGGCTTTGAGCGCCCTGTTCGCTAAGCCGCCGGTGGAAAAAAACTCTCGGCACAAATCGCCAAAATTACATATTTTACTATACTATAAAAGGGTACTCGCGATTATCGATTTTATTTGCTAATATTTCGAACCAGAAACATGGCTCATGTTTACTACTAAACTACTAAACAGCTGATGATGTAAACGAATCTCCATCAGCAGCAGAAAAATAACCATCAGGAGGATTGTACGTCAATATCCATGAATTACAATAAAAGTTTTACGACTTTTCATAGCGTTATTTACCACATAAACCACTTTACATAATATGGCTTCCACGCTACATTTCCAACATCAAAAAGTGTGTGTGTTTGAGTGTGTCTATGAGTATTAATGTATACACACGTATGAAGTGAAACTTGTTTTAAATTAATTAATGTCTGTTAAATTGTCATGTTATAAATAATGGTTAATTCCAATAAATTAATATACGTTTAATAATACTTATCACACAAGTGATCATGATTTTGCAAAAAAATAAATAAATAATCGTGTGCTTTCACTATTTAATTAAATGAATTTCAAAAATATTTATTTAAAGCTACTTCTCAATTAAATACACACACATGGCACCATCCGATCCAAAGTGACAGAAAATATGACGATTTTTTTCAAGATGGCGTCAAAAAGAGCGACGTTTTTTTAACATTGCTATAATATTTACTCAATACGTCGATAAAGAAGTTTTACTTCAAAAATGATGACTGTCCAGGAATAGTTTAAAGGTGGGAGAACTATAGTTCGACTTGGGAAATACCACCGCCGCTCTCATAATCTGCCGTAAAGCATTCCTTGTGTTTGGGTTGGAAAGTTGTGGTTGCCGTCTACACTCCGAAACGAGGCGACTTTCACAGTCCTCAGGAGTAGCAACGTATCTACGTTCGAGCTCAGTTAGGATTTCGGTCGTGTTTGCGGTTGTACGTGAATATCTATGGGCTGCGACTACTTAACATAAGGTGGTTTGGATGCTCGTTTAGTCTTCTCAAGTAAAAAAAATAATACCGAAATCCCAGTGTGTCAGATCGGTGTGACCACGCAGCTCGTCAATTTTCACTAATTTATTAATTTCGCTTTAAACATTTCGTAGCGGTTGAAAAGGGGATTAAAAGTGACGGCAGCTCTTAAACTCATACCCCAATTCTATTATTTGCGGATTGTGCTCGTAATGAATAGCGAATGACTGAATGCGAGCGAATGGCCCAGTTCGCTAATTAATGATTTTACTAGCGACCCAGCCCAGCTTCGCTCAGGTAATATAGTTTATATTTACTTTCTATATATTTACTTTTCATTCATACATGCATCCGTCAGTCAGTCATTTAGAGATAAATACAATTCTTGGGATCCGCGTGCAAAATCTTTCAACAATTAGTCCAACGATCGACGCTGCCAGTGACAAAACGTCGGGTTCATATCTCGCGCAGAGAATTGCGATTGCTATTTCACGCTGGAATGCAGCTAGAATTCCTGGAACAATGCCTCAGGGCATGGACTCCCCTTAGATTGATTAGGTTAGGCTTTTATTATAATAAGTTTTAAGATTTTCATTCATCCTCCGTCACGTCTGTCTGTCGGTCTATTCGTGATAAACTCAAAAAGTACTGGACGGATTTTCTCCCAGTTTTCAACAACAGGTAGAGTGATTCCTGAGGAAGGTTTTGATGCATAATAAGTTAGGTTTTTTTGTAAATTGAGCGAGAAATGAAATAATGACTGAATGCATGTATGCGTAGGTTGTTTCGCGTTGTGAAAATGTTTTTATTTAATTTCATAGACACTTTTCATTTTGTGTTAGATATATTTACTAAAATGGATTGTTTTACAGGTCTTTAAAGTTGAAAGTTTCATCTTTTTATTTTGACAGTTTCGTTTGAGTGATTTTATTATGATTTAATAGAAATTGGTTATTCCGTAACACACAGTACTAGATTTGATTTCTTTCCAGTTGTATTTAATGATTCAAAGTCAAATATTCTTTTATTTGGTAGGTTCGCATAACGTAATTCTGTAACGGCTGGAGCGCTTTTGACGGGACTTTCTCTGGCAGATAGCTGATATAAGGAGTAACTTAGGCTACTTTTATTTTACAATTATATAAAATAAATGCGGACGAAGTCGCGGATACAGCTAGTATTAGAAAAAAACGAATTAAATATGTTACTCTTAAATAAAATAATAAAATACACAAGGTAACTGTTAAGGCCACGTCCATTTCTCCAAGCTAATTCCGTAACAGACCCGTCACTCCTAATCGCCTTTTCAGAACACTTCGCGAACTGTTTAAACTCGGCAACTGGATCAACGTTAATCTATTTATTCCGGAACGGAAGGTTTCCGGTTTACGGCTCCGTTTTGCGGTTGATTATACTTTCAATAGATTACACAGTGAAGCCGTGACTACGATCTATGCAATTAGTCCGAAATGTCGTTCGAAATTAGAAAAATGTTAATCGTATGTATGACTTACTAAAATGTGATATATATGATGTTCTTCGTCTTGTTTAAATTAAATATAAGAGATTTATGTTAATATTACCACGACTTGCGGACCGTTTCTATGAATAAAAAAAACAATTATAAAATATCTGAGATGTTAATTCAATAGACATATTCATTAATATGTTTTAATAGTCGTGTTCGGACAATTTAAATGATTTCAACTTAGTTTTAATAATATGTCATTCAATCCCTGAGTGAGAATACACATACTGTACAAAACATTAAATTATGATTATTATTGAAACTTTACTCCTTTATTTAAAAATGATCGATTTATTGGTTATATAGAAAAGTAAGGGAAAATATATTACAATTCCCAAAGATCTCGCAGACGCAACGCATTTCATTGACGAAGGCGCGAGCCGCAGCGTCACCCGGAAATCAAATATATTCCAGGACCACGGCCCGCTCGCCGCCACGTTTTATTTGCAACTCTAAATTGCCTCTAAGAAACTTATTTTCTACACTTTAGCCCAGTTGCCGCTTTGAGACTAATTTCTCGCAACTCAAGAAATTAGTTGCTAAGTTTTCAGTGCAAAAGTCTTATTTAATACTAACTGTGCCCGCGACTTCATCCGCGTTTATTTTATATAATTCTAAAACAAATATAGACTAAGTTACTTCTTATTACATCAGTTATCTGCCAAAGAAAGTCCGGTCAGAATGAGTCCAGCCGTTCCAGAGATTAGCCGGACCAAACAAACAGGCAGATAGACAAAAATTGTAAAAAATGTTATTTTGGTGTATGTATGTATAGTACATAAATATTATGCATTTATTAAAAAGCAGCTATTTTAATATTACAAACAGATATCAAGAGTAGGAAACTATCATGCAGGCCACCTGATGTTAAGTGGTCACTGCAGCCCATGGACAACCACGTCCAGTCTCAAATAGAACAAGTTTTATGTAAGGATGGACGCGGATGCGTTCCTACTCTTGAGGACTAAGATAGTCGCCTCCAATAATGGTTATCCGGCAACCACACCCTCCCAACCGAAACACAATACATGAAGAACATGTTGCTTTACGGCGGGTTATGAGGGTGGAGGTGGTGCCGCCCCGGGTGAGCTCTGATGGCTCTACCACCTTTAAAATTTGATGATGTAGTTTGATGAAGTAGCAACCGGTCCTATTATTGTACTATCACTAAATTTACAAAATTCTGAACTTTTAATCGATCAAGTCAGTATAAGTAGCTATATTCTTTTAACAAATAGAAAAGACTTGATCATCTTTAAATAACTGAACGATATTCCGTAAATATTAAGTAATTTTAATGTAAAAAGTCTCCTATAAAACAAACTAAAACTCTGTTCATTCGTGCACCGTAGATAAAAGCAGATACATAATTAGACACATCACATTTGTAACGTTAGAGGTTTAAAAGGGGACCATTCATATTTAGCAATGAATGACATCCGACCGATAGTGACATTTCAAGTGTTTTCACATTAAAAGTATTGTAATTTTTCACAATACTAATATTTCGCACTATAATCTAACTTCCTCTAGCTGTCATATACGAACTACCTCTTTCTCCCATAGCGTTTCATTAGATTATTTTAAATGTACATCTCAATTGGGCTAAGTTGATAAAATACCGTGTCAACGTATTAAAATATTTTATTACTATTATCCCCTCTTTTTTTCTTTACAGATTTAATTGTATTGTAGGACGCTATATATGGATATATAGCGTATATATGGATATATAGCGTCAGAAAAAACAATTTAAAAAAATTCTCGATACATAACGTTAAAATCCAACACGCATACTAAAACATGTGTGTCATCTACTCGTACATTAGGTCCCTGTAGCGCGGGACCAGAATAGCGCTACGGTATCTCCTGCCTGTCGTAAGAGGCGACTAAAAGGAGGACG
>DWON01003094.1:0-18821 GCA_018251015.1 Phocides pigmalion okeechobee
GGAGGTGTGGTTGCTGGATACACATTATTGGAGGCGACCATCTTAGTCCTCAACAGTAGGAACGCATTCGCGTCCATCCTTAAATAGAACCTCTGTTCTATTTGAGATTGGACGTGGTTCTCCATGGCCTGCAGTGACCACTTAACATCAGGTGGCCTGCATCCCCTTTTCTTACTTTTTCAATAAAATAAAAAAAATCTTTGTATTATCTACAAATACAAGGATGTAATGTCCGCCCGCAGTCTTGTAACCCCGCCGTAAATAAGGCACTTGTGTTCGCCCGCAATCCATACAGGTTTGTATGACAGGTGTGTACAAGCCGTCAGCGCATTGCGCCGCGCAATACACATCAATGTTGTACGCCGCAAGGAAAGTGTTAGAGGGTTTTGTTATTTAAAAATCATATGTATATATAAATTTTTGTATTGTCGTCCTAATCTAAGGTACGTTTAAAAATCCAAGTAAGTAGCTCAAGGAGAGGTCGTTTCCACCAGTTGTCGGTATTTCGCTCATTATTTTTATCCAAACCTTAAAAAAGGTTGTACTATCACTTCGTCAATTTTATCAGCCCCGACATTTTTCATCGCGAATTTAACAGTTTGCTTTTAATGAGGCAATAATTGCAGAGTTGCAAAGTGCGGTTGCTGACCCCGTCCGCCACGTCGCTGCCCGCCTACAACCCCTTCCTGCCGCCGCCCGCGCTCACTCAGGTAATTGTCCTGTTATCTTTATAAATAAACACGAAATTAATTTTTAAAAAGGTAATATTTACTTTTGTCCATGGACATCTGTAATCAACTTCATTTAAAATCAGGCCCTGAAGTCGATCACAGATGTGTTGCTACTTCTAAATACTCAAATTTTCTTCTCATATGTAAGTAAGCGAGAATGCTGCAACCATAATGATGTAATTTTTAATTCAAGAAAAATATGTATGCCACTGGGGACATTCTCTCCATCGCGGACTTGAGATTCAGATCTGAATTAATTACGCTATTATCTTATCTTTGCGAAGCTATAATGTAGGAAGTCCGATAAGGGAACAACTATCTAGTTACCGATACCTACAATAATATATATAATCACTATTTATTATTAACCACAGATGATGTTGGTGGCGCGGCCGCCGGGCACGCCCGTGAGCCTCAAGTTCGTGCTCACCTACACTGCTAACGAAGAGATGTGCTCCGAGATGGGCGAAGTCGAAGCTCTCCCGCTCGACCAAGTATAGACTGCCCCAAATAAGCAAAGCTTATGTGAGAATTGTGAGCCATTACTATTACCTTGTATAACATCACATTTATACCTACAAACAGGCAACTAAGAGACACATATGTTGTTTAATTGTCTTTTCAATTTGATGTTTTGGTTTCAATTTGATGAACATACCAAATCTTTTAAGTTATCTTTATATTTTGCCAGCGTGGTAGACTATGGCTTTACCTTCCCATTCTGAGAGGAGATATATGCTTTGCAGTGAGACAGTTATGGGTGATATTGAGTGACTAGGTAATAGGCTAATTAAGTATTATTTTAGCCAGGACTTTTTTTATATATACATTTTAACATGACGATACAACAGAAGGGTCACCTGATGGAAAGCAATCACCGTCGCCTATGGACCATTGCAACACCAGAGGAGTCGCCTATGCATCGCCGACTTTAAAGGAAAGCTCTCTTTATACTTTTCTTGAAGAGCCCCGTGTTATAGCGTTCAGGGAATGTATTTTAACCCAGTTATTGTCCGTTTTGTGTCATATATTAAAGTACTTATTTAAAATGTAATCTTCAACACGTCTGAATCATGTGATGGTGTTATGGAGATTATTTTCTTTGCATATTTTTCCAAACATAATTATGAGTCGCGTAAATTTAAGTTAGATTGTGATAAGATTTAGGTAAATCAGTTTTGAGTAAATTTTTAATTTTTCTATATAACACAACAAAAATCAGAATTTGTTTGTAGGTATAAATGATTGATCAACGCGTTGACAACAAAATGTAGTAATGTTTAGACCTCACTATAATTGAATAACACATTGACCTCTTCTTACTGGGGCCCTTTGTTGAACAGAAAATACCCTTTATTTCAAATAGTTACTGTGTTGTCAAAATCTTAGGCTTTGCGCTTAATCAATTGGATTATTTAGTTGTTGCAGATACTGGCATGACTTAAATTTTAGTTCTTTTCTCTACAAAAATCCTAACTAATACTATAGTTAACTCACAAGAGTTCATTCCATGCCTTAAATGGACCAATGGACTTATAATGAAGATGATAGTGATGTTTCTTTGTGAATTCACTAATGTAAATTTAGTTTTCGAATGTTATTTGTTTCATATTAGTTTATATTGTAAAACAATGTCAATATAGAAGCATTTGCTAACATTGAGGTTATTGATATTTGACCGGCACTAAAGCTTATAAGATCTGTGTTGCAATATGTATAGCTACAAAGTTAGATTTAATCTACTGTATATTAATATGTCAAATTATATTTATCTCATATTGGTTCTAGTCTAAATTAAGTGTGACAATTTTGTGCATTTATGGCATTCCGAAACTACAATATTATATAACTACTTATACTTAATAAATATGATAACTGATATTTCGTCAATAATGCAGTATTAGAAATATTCCGTGACTATTTTAGGTATACTTAATCTACTAAAGTTAAAAAGACAAAAAAAAATGTATTGGTGTCTATGAAAGTAGAAAATGTGTAACCAATTTTGCATTTAATTTGTACAAATGTTTTATAAGATTTCATTCGCAGAAAATTATTGATTGCATCATGTTTTAAAGGCCTGAAAGCGATTAAGTAAGTTGTTATAGTTTAATGTAAGAGTTTGTTCAAAACATTGTCAAAGAAACTCAACAACTACACCATCAAACTTGACTGTTTGTCACATTAACTGCCGTAAATCCCTCCGTCATCCGTCCCCATAATCTGCCGTAAATCAACCGAAACACAAGTAATCTTGTGTTTCGGTTGGAGAGACGCGGTTGCCGGCTACATTTGAAGCGAGGCGACCATCTTAGTCCTCAGAAGTAGCAACGTATCTACGTTCGAGCTCAGACAGGCTTTCAGTCGTGTCTGTACGTGGATGTCTATGGGCTGTGACTGCTTAACATCAGGTAGTTTGCATGCTCGTTTGCTACTCTTCTCACATAAAGAAAAAAAAATGACGTTTCATTCCAGCAAAGCGACGTGTTTGCGAATTTACTTTATGGCAATATGCATTTTTTTGATTGGACCACAAAGCCAAACAATTCATATCTGCTTGTCAAATTTTGACAAATATATCAAATTTATACTGTTTGACAAACAGACCAAACACACATTATGAAATGGCAAATTATTTAATCGTATAGAGCAGTCCATCTACGCACTAGTGCAATATTATATTTTGTTGTTTAAGTACGCGCTGTGGTGTACGTATTTTCACGACGTAACATATAACAGATGTTATTCATTCGTAAGTGTAACGTGTGTGATTTGCAGTAAGCCAGAGATCCACGAGCGCCACAAATGTCCTGCGACATGTGTCGGCAGCGATGTCATGCGAAGTCGAAGGAATCCGTCTGACATCGCTGCCCTTGTACCTAGTAATGCGGCAATCGATATTATATGTACTGTTTTTGCTACGGCGTAAATAGGTATAATAAAACTCAAAGAAAAGAGAAAGAAAAAGTCTAGTAAAAAAGTAGTCAAAAAAAGAAAAGAACAATGGCTTCAGTGATCTAAGTATTACAGACTATTCATTTTAAGTAATTTTATCCACTTTGTCCGACTTAATTGGCGACATGTGTTGCATGACATTTGTCCCTAGTGAAGCTCTGGCTTAAATGTCTTTTAATTGTATCATTATGAAGCCTAAGTTTATTTTGCTTTTTAGTATAAGAATATATTTTAATTAGAGGTAGGAAATAGATCTGATATAATTCATTCCATATGACTATTATCTCTGATGTTACTTAGTTAAACCATGAGACCATTTTGTAGCAAATTATATATTATTTGTATCTCAATTTATTAATTCATTTTATAAATCTGTTATTGCATAAAATCTTGATGATTTTGTTGTTATTTCGAATAGTGATATGTGTATATTTATTCTTTTATATTTTTGTGATCTCCTAGTTTTGTAAAATTACCGTTCTCTACTGATTTTTGTTTATATTTTTAAGCCATTTGGAATTAATGCGTGTGATAACTTCACAGGCTACACAATGTGTCCTATGTTTTACGGCTTGGATAAATAAAACTGTCGTATGTAATCGTGAGTTTTATTTTTAGTATCAAATATCTTACAAAATAATATATACATTAAATTACAACTCTTCTTTTACACGGTGAGTACGAATCTAGCAAAACATTTACCTAAATACTAGGTAGCTACCTACGTACAAATTACGCTACAAGTGTAACAAGTGTTGGTAGTTAATTTACATGGTTGTTAGTTTATAATTATATCCACCTAAAGTAACAATATAAGGTTACACAAAAAATGTACAAACATTATCCTTTCGAACCACGATAATGACGACTAGCTTAAAATATAATAGCATGGTAAGATGCTGGCAGTTTTTAGTTCACAAAGTCCGTCAAAGGAATTTAAAACGGCTACGGGGCGCACATACGCTCAGCGGTGACGCCAGATCACATGGCCTCACACGTGAGACACGGGCGGGCGCCGGCGCGGCGCTACACGGCCTGGTCGCGGAAGGCCAGCGCCGTGATGGGCTTCTGGTGGCCGCAGTACTCGCGCTCCAGCGTGCCCTTCTCCAGGTCCCACAGCCGCGCGTAGCTGTCCGACGATCCTGTGACACCAACATTATTTGTAGGGCATGCAAGTTTAGAGAATTTAGTAGTGTCTTGAATGGTTTTGTTTTTTATTACAATTTTATATATCTTGTGGGATACCAAAGTGACAGGGTTCCTTATTATATTAATATTTTTTATTCCATCCAATAATTAAATCCAGAGACCATACTTGATCTACCACTAATACAACCTGAGATGAGAATCAGGTTACGGTGGAGAGCTAGCAGTGTATCTTAATATCGCCAAAGAACCCTCCATAGCTTATAACAAAATGATCACTGTATTATGTTGTAGTAACAGAAACCACATATTGATATAAATACTGACTGATCACTTAGAGATCCCAAGAAATCTTAACAATCTTAAATAGGTTGAGTCTTACATGAGAGACCACACCACATATTCCCAAGACAATTTAATGTTTAACCTAGTTCTTCGTATAAGTTTAACTTATATAACTGATGCATCGACGCAAGTACAGGCGATAAGGATGGGTTACCGGTGAAGAGATAGCGCGAGTCGACAGTGAAGGCGGCGTCCCAAACCCAGCGCTGGGCGTCGTGCCGCAGCTCGCGCATCAGCGTCCAGTCGCTGGTGCGCCACACGCGCGCCGAGCAGTCGCCCGACGTCGTCACCAGCATACTGTACAAGTATCAGATTAACACTTTCCCTGCGACTTAACGCGCTTGCGGCTCGTATGCACCTGAGTTTTACGTTCAAATCTGAATGGCTTACGGGCGAACAAAAGTGCTGTTTTCAAGTCGGCGCTACAAGACTGGGAGCGGACATTACGTTTGCGTATTCGTAGATGATATAAAGACGCAAAAAAAATCAGTAAAGTGTCCGCGCATCTTCAGTCTGGAAAATAAACTCCAGTTTAATTCCTCCGCAACGCTGACCCGATCTATTGTATGTATGAGCGCCACAAACAATGTGTTAAATAAATATTTACCATATACATTTTAACCTGCTGAATTTTAAACAATTACATTAAGTCTGTGATGAAAATATATAATAGGTTCACTAACGTGGAATCGAGGCTGAACTTGCAGCGCAGCGCATACTTGTCGTGCGCGTGCAGCTGCTTGCGCGGCACGGGGCGCGGCGGGGAGCCGCCCAGCGCCCACACGTAGCAGCTGCCGCGGTTGGTCACCGCCGCCATCAGCCGCCCCTCGGGGTCGATCGCGATGTCCTGGATGGACGCCTCCGCTTCCGGTATCTAAAATGTTTGCACACGATTCACATGTTAGCTTATACGAGGCTACCAAGCCGCAGTTAGTAGATCCACTGACTTATTTAATAAGTATAGTCCACAACTACAACTTTACTATTAATTTGCAGCTTTAGTATTCATTTTAGAATGGTCAAGGTATAAAAATATTTTGAATAATACCTATATAAGTCACATACTCAAAATAAAACATGAAATGTTACTAAAACTTTCGTCTTAAACTTTTTTGTGTTTGAGAGGTGTCCCAAACACCAAAATATGTCATATTTAAAATTACATGGGTAAAAAAGAGTGCCCATGTGTTCTTGTCTACTTGACTATGGCTTTATGACCATCCAACATTTTCTTATAATACACTGGATTTGCTCTTCCCAGTGTGTTTCTGGATCATTATTGAATCTTTTTCATTTTGAGGCGATTCCTGCAACATCCTCTAGTCTTGTGTTCTATACACATTTTGAAAAGTAGAAGTGAGTAACACAAAACAGACATACGAGTTGTTCATTATGGTCGGTACGCAAGTCCCACATGTGGATGATGCCACTCTGGCCACCCACAGCCAGCTGTGTCTGGTCGGGATGCAGCGCCACCGCATTCACTGGCGCTGGCACTTGGAAGATGCGCTGGCATTGGAACTGTCGTCCCACTCTTTAACAAACACATACACAATACACACACAATATATAAAACATCTGCAAAATTTTAAGTTTTGTAGGTTCAGGAGATTTACCCCTCCCTCACCTTTGCCACTGCCCCGCCCTCATAATCATAACTTGTTTTGGTTGGAAAGGTGTGGTCGTTGCCTACACTTTGAAGTGAGGAGACCATCTTAGTACTTAGGAGTTGCAACATATTTAAGTTCGAGCTCAGATAGGATTTCAGTAATGTTTGTGGTTGTATGTGGATGACTATGGGCTACTTAAAATCAGATGGTTTGCATGCTCCTTTGCTACTCTTCTCACATAAAAAAAAATTGACTGTGCATTAATGTATAGGTCATTCTATTCCTCTTTTATACACATGGATTGCAGTACATATTTTTATAAAGCAGTTTTTGTAAAATATAAACAAACTAATTACTAGGTACCTTAAATCCCATATCCTAGCTGTGCAGTCTTCTCCTCCAGTATACATCCATGTGCCCTTTTCCTAAAAATAAATATAAATTCCTTTTACTATTTTCCGATTATGAAGCTTGCAGTCATAGATCGATTTCAATTACATTTTCTGAATATCAGCCTTCCAATTCCCCTTTTCATTCTTGACAACTTTTGTCCATCTCAATATTATAATTTAAAAAAAATGTTTTTTTTTTTCAATTTAGAATTTGAAAGAAAGCACTAATTTGGAATCAAAAGAAATGTTTTTCATACATACATGAAAGCCTACTCTGGAGACATTTTTAGTGACACCTTCAAAGTTGAGTACTGGGTCTGGGTTGGCGCTGGCCAGGTCGTACATCCGGATGTGCTGATATCCGCATGCAGCTACCATCTGACCACTTGGGTTGATTTCCAAGCCATTTACTTGCTGTAAAGAATATTGTACCATGAAAAAAGTTTTATATTGCCTTTTAAATGTTACTTTCAGGAGAGCTTTACCACAGTTATCAAAAAGGTTAACAATTTGACTACAGCTCTCATATATCAGATCGGGTCAGCGTTGCGGGCGGCTGCACTAAACTTGAGCTTATTTCTGTAGACTAAAGATGCGCCGACAATTCACTGAAATATTGTATTCTTGGAATCTGTGTATTACCTTTAAATACACAGATGTAATGTCCGCCCCAGTAAATATATATCCGCGCCGCAGGGGAAAGTGTTCAAGCCAATTGACAAAATGTCAAATCAAATGAGTACTAATTATGAAACATAAAAAATATATAATATCATGCTTTACTTTTGTTTACTATAGAAATTCTTCATTTATTAGATGTATATTTTCATAATACATAATGTGTATCTACACATTGAAATCCCACAGCTGAGCATGAGTCTCTTCTCAGTTTTAGACATATTCCACCACACTTACACATTAGATTAGTAGAATTCGTACACCTTAGACCATTTAATAGAAAACTCTCAGGCATGCAGCTTTCCTTACGATGTTTTCCGTCACCGTTACAAAAGGTGACAATTATTCTAGTATAGTCATTAAATTAAAAAATCGGAAATGTGCCAGGGATTCAAGTCTCGGACCTATACGGAGGCCAGGAGCTTGGTACGCTAGGGTATCATTGCTTCCCATATTCATATACATTCACATGAATAGAGGTTACCGAATCCGGGTGCTGCATGGTCCGCAAGCACACGCCGCTGTGCGCCTGCCACAGCTTGATAGTGTGGTCGTATCCGCCGGTCACCAGCGCGACCTGCGCGCCCGCGCCGCTAGTTCCGTCGCCTGACATGTCCCTCCAAATTACCAAGTTCAACCCTCTTTCAAAAGTCTTATATTTACTTTATAACTCATTCAAATAATTGACACTGTTGTAACTTTTAAGTTACCTTATAGATTACATGAAGTAGTTAACGCTGTATTCATTGTAAATAATGAAAAAAATGCAAATTATCTATATAATTACAAAACATTTTGTTTACAATTTCTTTTATTAATTTATTTTCAGTGTACGACGGTTTGATTTGATTTGACGAATGATTTATATTTTGACGTTATCGTTGACACCTGACGTTTGCTTTTTTTTACCTGAACCACGTTCCACTTATAATGTTATTTGTCTCTCGACTTGTAATAGGTACTGTGTTAAGTAATTGAAACAAAATTCAGTTCATGAAATAAATAAAAGAAAAAACTGATAAATCGAATTAAGAGTTGCAACATTAATTCACAGATGTCTCCATGTTTTATAGGACAAATATACATTTTAGTATTTATATACACACAGGGCTTTTTTGTGGAGGCATGCAGTGCCCCCAAGGCGAAATTTTAAAAACATCAAAAATTTGCCATAAAGCTGAAAAAATGAAAGAATTTGAACAAATGAATAAAACATCAATTTT
The DNA here is from genome assembly GCA_018251015.1 of Phocides pigmalion okeechobee. Taxonomy (NCBI): domain Eukaryota; kingdom Metazoa; phylum Arthropoda; class Insecta; order Lepidoptera; family Hesperiidae; genus Phocides; species Phocides pigmalion. The sequence goes on from DWON01003094.1 coordinate 9,081, forward strand.
AGTAACCTTTACAATTTATAATAGAGAATAGGGTACCTCCGAAAAATAAGTGGCAAAAAAGGCTTGAATATATATATACCGTGATATTTTTAGTTGTTTGGAAACGCGATTCTCAAAATGTTATACTGATATTAAACATGCCTGTGCAGGCCTAAATCTGATAATAAGACAGTCATCAAATAGGTGCTAGGCAATTCTAGTTTTGAATGAGCTTATGAATATATACAAGGTCTACATGGAGTGTCAAACTCGAGAATACAAAGCAATGCTATTAAATCAATAGGCTCTTCCCGCCATTTCGTGGTTTAATATGTCGGGTGCAAGCATGGCAGTTTAATGCTAAAGCCCATAAATACAGTCCACGCAGTCATTATTCTGAAATTTGTCAATTTGTTTATACTCGACGAAGCGAGGTCTGGATGTGTACGATGTCTTTGGCCTAAATTTGACATTGACGAGATGTTAAAAATCAAATTAGTAAAATGGCATCCGCATAACCTCATATAACTAGGTACTTCCGTCCTCAACTTGACAAACGTAGGGAAAATATTGATTTTCGATGGGCTTTGTTGAATGCCTCTTAAATCAGAAATTCAGTATAACGATTATACTGTAATTGTGTTCTAGGCTCATTACCAACACTTACTGTGTTATGCATATTTATTAGTTGGGTATAATATTATGCATCTACAAAATGAAATATAGGGATACAAAATAAAAGACCAATAGAAAAATAAATTTTATATGAAATTACTTTATTGAACATGTAAAATCCGTATTGACATGAGGAATGCTATCTCATTTACAAAATAACACAAATGTAAAATTTGAGAGACTAATCACATTGCAAACCTACCTATTAAACTAACTAAAAATACAACATACACATCAATTTCCTAAATTATTTAAACTGCTCAGCACAGACTTAGTCCTGCACTGTCCATTCTTAGCTTAAGTTTGGTTCATTATTAGCATTGAAATTTACAATGAAAAGAGGTAGGTTTAATTAATAATAAGCCTTCTTTCAGAAATCTTCTCTAATTTTACATGTTGGTATAGTTCGACCAAAACTATTATGCCTATGAGTAAAGGTACGAGTAAGAAAATCTTATTGTTTACAATGTAAATTATACTATGGCATTTTAGTTCAAAGCACAGCTTTTACTGTAACCACGTATGTTTCCAGACATAAAGTTTTGATAAAACATTTGAGGTACATCTCAAAAGGTGAGCATCCAGTAGTCACAGCGAACTTAAACGAGGGAGGGCTAACTGTACAATTCCCCAGTGTATACATGCTAACACTTAATATAATTTTTTTTTGAGGCTTAGTAATCTAGACCCTAGCCTGTGGTGAAACTTTCCAAATTCTGCAGTTCACTTACAATATACCTATTACTATTCAATACTACAATAATGTAATTAAGTAGTAAATAACACCTGTCAAATAATCAACAATTTCATTCATGTCGACCCAAATATTATACATAGAGCGCAAAGTAAATTATTAAAATCTTTAAATCTCTGCAATACTTGAATATAAAAAAAATTAGAGAATATGCCATACAGACTTTGGAAAGTCAGTCCCGTTTTACTTTGAAATAAATTAAGTCCGAGTAAATTATTCAATATGAACAGAAATGCCTTTAAGATTGGGAGATCAATCACTTTCTTCCTCCTCATCTTCGCCTTCCTCTTCCTCAGACTCCTCCTTCTTCTTCTTGGACTTCTATAACAAATAAATTCATAAATACATATCATAAAAACAATGGTAGTCATATTTGTATAATCAAAAATATGGATGATGGGGACTACAATGCTGTATAGAAAGTTCTACTCACAGCAGGCGCAGCTTTCTTGCCCTTCTTTCCCCTCTTCTGTGCTTTCTTGCCGCCACCCTCACCACCGCCTCCGTTCGCGTTATATGACTCTAGGTCTTTTGTGTACTGTTCTTTGGCTTTTGCCGCCTTTTCCTCCCAAACCTGCCGCCAAACACCATTTATTAGGTTGAGCACATGAATGAGAATAAACAAAGGAAAGCAATATATTTTAACATTTGTATACTTACGCTCTTATCTTTCATGCCCCTCCATATTTCACCGCCTTTTTTAGCTATTTCGGTGACTTTCAGGCCGGGATTTTCGGCTTTGATTTGTTCTCGTGCACTGTTGAGCCACAGCATGTAGGCTGACATGGGACGCTTCGGCTTGTCCGTCATTTTAACTTTTTTCCTGAAAATATTCGTAAATTTGTATAAAATAAGCCAATAAAACTTATCAACAGGTTATCCGGGCCACGCTCGACGCGAACGAGAGTGCTAACGTGCCTTTCCACCTCGTATATGCTTCAGTTAAGACGCGTTTTGGCGGGAAACTTATTTACGGGCCAGTGGCACAATAAATAGAATAACCAAGAAGAATATAATAATAATTCTATTAAAATACAATGAAATCTAGCTTTAAATAAAACAATATTCAATGAAAATAGTTATCGCCCCATATAACGAGTTCACTGGCCTATGCTTGGGTCGAACGAGCCATTTTGTTTTCACGTATTGTGTAGAAAATACGCAATAACCGTAGGTGACATAATTACCAAATAATCCCAAAACTAACTAGCTATAACTTGTAGAAGAACTGTTTCAGTCCTTCAATGGAAAAGATCCGAGAAATTAATTATTTAAAATAGGGCGTCCTTCTCCATACCCACGCTTACTAAGGAAAGTACGACGACGACTATAGCCATGTTTGACTCAGAATTCCAACGTGGAAACAAACATATTTTTACGAATTACGCGTTAATAATCACTAATATGCTTAATAAAACACTACACTTAACTTAGAAAAATTATTAGACTCACCTGATAGCAAAAATTTTGAAATATTTTTTGAACTGGTACACAACCAAACTGCAGACGTAGAGAACCAGAAGAAAATGTATGGAGCTCGAAGCAATGTTCCCAGAGCAAGCTAGCTTGGGGTCGTTTCGCGTCGGCACTAAAGCGCCATCTATCTCGAACATGATTGGATGATAATTTCATTGGTGCCAACTGTTTGACACTGTCGAAGCATCGCGTACTACGTATATCCGTGACGTAAATTTAGAATGGTTTTGTTAAAATGAGCTCTATTAAACCAAGATAAGACATATTTTTCTTTGAGGTAAATATCTCCGTACATTTTCTTCTAAAAATTATTTTGCATGAAATTCAAAGACCAAAGCTTTAGAATAACAAAATATCATTGACCTAAGACGGAATATGCATTATGGAATATTTTTGATTCACAATCCTTGAACATTTATATAAGAAGTACGTCAAAAAACGACTCGGCCCTCTTTAGGTTTCCCTTACCAGACGCCGACGAAATAACCTCGCGCCTTATTTTAAATGCCGCCAACGTTTATTTCGAAAACGTAAAAAGCGCGGCAAACGTCAGCGCGAAAGGGACGCCAATAAAACATAGCGTTTGTTTACGATTTGATATTTCAAGGCATCTTGAGAAATAGTTTTTATTTCTACTCAGATAAGGGTGTAGTGCTTAAGGTTCTTGAAATAAAATGCATTTCTATCAAAAGATTTTAGTTAAACAATAATAACAATGTACCAAACAATCGTACAATACATTAAGTTCACTTTTATGACTTTATCTATAAAATTTAAAAAAAACAAGATAACAGCTATTATTTTAACTAATGACAACAATGTAGTTTTATGATTCAATCAGTAACTTTTTACAATTAGCCTTATCAGTAGGTGTTAACTTGAAACATACGCGGTACTTACTCTATCTTAAGATAGGCCCCTAAGCCACGGGCTACTCACCTTTCCATTTAGGTTAGAATAGACTTGCCGACATTGTTGACCAACAAATAATCATTTAATTTCAGTTAGTCACTCGCTATTGTCAGTGTTTTCAATTCTGACTGGACTTTAGTCAACCAGTGTAGCTTCATTCCTTTTTGCTTCTTTAAGTAAGTAGTTACGTACTTTTGATGGTAATTCTTTAACTACCAATGTGCTCAACTAAATAATTTTTTGCCAGTACATATTGGATTATTTTAATAATCCAATATCTTAATACTGACAGTTCAGTACATTCCTAGTTAGAAATCATTGAAAAAATACCTAGTATCCAAGGAGCTAAATTATAAATAATTATTTGCTAGATACCCTTACCAAATGCTACCTGCTGTCTGTCCGAAATTCTAGTATAGGTATGACCCACCGTTCTACCTGACCTAGTAGACCTGCGGTTTAACGACCTGCAAATTTAGCCATGTCGCGCGCGTTTGGAACTTAGATGGGTGGTAGTAGTAAATTAATTGCACGATTTGTTTTAGAGGGCACGATAACCTGTCGGTATAGTTTGATAAAGGGCTTATGTTCCATTTGAAAACATCCGACACGGTTTTGCTGTTATGCCGTACCATCTTCCACTAATACTGGAGAACTGTGGTTTGCTCCAGGTGTATTTAATTGTGGAGAGTCGTGCCTAGCAATTAACTGGACACTAAAGTTTGCAACCAAGTACGAAGCAGTAAATTTAGAATTATCCGTTTATTAAATTCACACGACTTACTACTTACTTCATTCATTTTCTTATAAGAAATTCTGTAGTTAACATTTCTAGTTGGTTTGTTGTAATTTCTTTTTGAGTTCTCTCAGTTTAAGAATGATGTAGCCTATGATGATTAATATGTCGGCAGTATTAAGAGCCTGAAATGCCTAAATATCAAAACTTTCGCGGGGTCACAAAAATTATGAAGAGAGAAGATTTAATTGGTTTTACGTTTACATGTAATGGATAAACTCAAATTTCAAACTCCATTTTACTAAGGAAGTAGATATATAGGAACACTTGTTTCAGCCTCGATACATCATTACATCTTTTCTTCTTCTAAGTATTTTAGGTAGTTGGACACTGATGAGGAACAAGTTGACTAGTAACCCCATTTGAAATGTCCTTGCTAGGCTTCAACTATTTAAGGAGAAAAAACTATTCCGAACAGTTCAGTCAAGAATGGTTTATCTACGTATTTACGATACTAATTATAAATTTGTGCCTATTTCTTTATTAATGTGTGGAGTGAACTGTATCTCAACATGACGCGTGCCACCGTGTGCGTGGATATACCGATAAATTGATAACCGAAATTGATCAATGGTTTCTGTAAATCAAAAAGAAGGGTGCAATATTAATATATAATTATGTTGCTAGATACTATAAAAGGCTTGGTATTGATTAAAATACAGAATTAAGTTTTTATAATAATTTCATTAAACAAATTGGAAATAAAAACTATAATAAGTGCAATTGTTTTTATGTTTCTTTTAATTATATTTGCTACTTTGCAATACATGTGTACAAATATATAAAAAGAAACCAACAGCGTAAAATCTTGTTACATACGGTAATGCGTAATGTGTTGTATTAAACTTTTCATCATTAAACATTGAGTGAATAATTATAGATATAATACCTAAATATTAAATCGATGTATATAAAGTGAATATTTTATTACGTGTTATCGTCTGAACTATGCACTGTGCACTGGTAATATTTAAAATATACCTAATCATCGAGAATAATCAGATATTCTGTTTTGTAGTGACCCATTGAGTAAAATTTATTGATTTATGTCATAAAATACATACATTTACTTGCTATTTAATATTAAAAGGAATCTTAACGTTTTTAGTTATTTTCTTAATGGCGGTAAACATTATGTTGATCATTTCAATCATTAATCCATTTATCGACATGTGCGCATTATCTGCCACATTTTTATTTTGAAGTAGGTATATACATTTGACACGGTGTAAGGTAAAAACGGGTTAGAAGAGAGCGGAGAAATATGCTCTAGGCTCCTTCCAGTAGTTATGGGAAGAGACTCATGCTCAGCAGTGAAACGTGAATAGGCTAAGAATTAAGGTATAGATAATTTTCACCTGATGTCAAGTCATAATTAACTTAATTTTTCCTTTCATAACCTTATCTTTACTATTATCAAAAAATGACTTTGTCCGTTTATTTATATGTTTCTGTCTCTTTGAAGCGAGAGCTACTAATTTTATTTAATTCATATTTTACTCTTAGACAGCTTGTCCCTCTGATTTCGTCATGGCCCTTGTATATTTTATCACTCTATAATAATATAAAAACTGTAACGACCAACAATATAATTAGTTAACTGCCTTAACGAGCACTATTTTTCAAATGCTAACAACCAGATAAGCTTATATTTTGTGAGCAAATACACATGTTAACGCTAGTATTTTGTATTTACAATTGATCCTTTTTAAATGAAATGTAATTAAAAGTATTAAATTATATAAAAAATAATTACGTAATATTTATCTCATGCGGTAATGGACAACGTAGACACAGATAGTCGTTTAAAAACCTTAATAGTTTCCGTTGTTATCGGATAAACAAAAAATTCTAAGACGTAACCGTTGCATCGAATGTGCATTGAATGCGTCTCTTACTAATAATAATTTAAGACTATTGTAACTATTTAGCGGCGAACGATCCCTTCGGGGAAATCAAAAAAGCTGTACAGTGTGTGTCGGTCCCAAAAAGTAAGGGTTCTGTAATCAGAGTTGGAAATATGCAATGTATTAAAAACTACAAAAAAAAAAAGAATATTTATTATGTATTTAAGAATTTTCGTTGAGTGTTGATTAAGTTTTACTGTATTTGAAAAAAAAAAGTTCCAGTCTCTCGTTGAAAAGATGACTTTAGAAGCAAATATCACAAAGTATGAGTACACTTAAATACAAAAGTAATTTAGAAACCATGATATCATTTTTTAATATCTATTGATTAGTTATTCCATATGCCCTATGTGTATTGATTTTTAACACCTGCTTTATGTACGAAGATCCATCCCTAATACATTTAATTTTCATAATGTGACTATTATTTTTATATCTCCCAAGTTTCTTCTAAGTTAGTGGTAATAGTTTCTGAGTAAAATGGCAGCTTTACGAATATGACAAAAATTATAAGGTAACCTTGTTATTTATTCCCATACGGAACTTTAAAAAGGGACGAGCTGTGCGCTTGGCGCCCTTTTGCAGTTCGGGTGGCTTGGGTGCGAAACTGCACACAATACATGCATCTATGGCGTTCAGGAACGTGAGAACGAAAAAATCGGAAGGGAATAAACAAAAGAGCTTTTTTGCGCGTTGCCAATTTGGTATATGAATGAATTGTGGTAACTGCTTGCAAATTTAATCTTTGTAAAAGGGAAAATATTTCAAGATAGTCTTAACAGTCATTTCGTTTTTTATTACATATATTACGTTTTAGTAAGGACTCTTTAAGAAAAATGTTCCATTAAAAATGACATAAATGTATTAAATAAACCTGTCAGGTTTTAGAGCTCCATTGTTGGAATTAAGCCTCTCCTACTTGGCGCCAGCATAACCGGACATAACCAATAGTATATTGATGCTTTCTCAAGATTATCTTGTTTCCTAGTCGAGGGGTGACGTGGGTTCTTTGTGCCCTAACTTTGTTCTTTTTATTGTAATTCTCACGGTTTTCGATTTTCCGAGCCGAGATTTGAACTGGGAGAACTACATTGATAAGTTTATTTCATCTTTGTCGCGTAGTTATTTACTAATATAGTTCACTCTAAGGTTGAGGAAAAATATAAGAATTGTTGAGCTAATGAAATAACACTTTTGTCTTCACAGGACAATACTAGTAAAAGACTTTTCTTGTGCTATCGACTTCGGACACTGAAGAATTTTGTGATGAAAAGATATTCTGTAGTTTCCTGTTGAGTTGAAATTTTATAATATATTATGTACTTAGCGTAAATAAAAAAACTTATGAAAAATAATATGTATATTAACGTTGAAAAAATTTAAATGAATACACATATACATTACATTTATCCACACAATATATTTTACAATAAAAGTATTGTTAACCATGTAGCTATACCCAGCCACGTTTGTATTGTTATATTGAAAAAAATCGTTACATAGTAAGGATATATCATGTTTAATTTTTAATCGACGTCAAAAAAATGGCAAATGGACGATTTCCGCAAAATTCGTATCAGATGGTGCCACTAGTATTTTAGGTAAATTAATGGAGATGTTATCGATAAAAGAAATGGATAATATAAGTTTTGACATTTAAAACATTTTTTTAAATAACGTGACTTAACAATTTAATTTTTATACTGAGAGTTAAAAATGTTTTAATTTGGAAAGTAGACACTTTATTTATGGCGCATTTAGTAGGAAAACTGCGCTGTAAGTTAAAACGATAAATTTAAAATATAAATTGCCTGCAATTATTCTTTTTTTTTTAAGATCAAACATAGTTTTCGTTGCTGAAATTAAGTATAGATAAAAATACAACAGACAAATAATTTATTTTATCCTTATATTTTTAAAGCATTCACAAAACAGGAATAATAAGATATAATATGTAATTAATGCTACGACAAGTTATCACAAAACTCAATTACATTCATAGGTAAACATCGCCTATTTTTTCATGAAACAACATGTACAAAACTTATGTTTTAGTTAATTAATCATATTACTTATCAATACAACTACACTATCCTAAGAGCCCGTCCACTGTTTTCCAATCTAGTCTCGTTTCAGAAAACAATTATTATGTATAGTTTATATTAAAAAGCGTTATTACTTTGGTCACGAATTGTTGCAAAGTAATTATAATATAAATTTATGATCGCAATATATTTTCAATAGTAATTAAGTGTGATGATAAAAAATGATATATTAAAAATGTTGTTAGGTAATTTTTTTGTGTATATGTAGCCAACCAATTAATAATGAGGCTTCACCCGCGTCCGTCGTTACATACAAGTTTTAATTTGAATGACACAAACATATCAACATTGGATTAGACCAGGGGCAACCTTTAAGACAGAAGAGCCAAAAGTTTCAATTTTCAAATTTTCCCATATTTTAAACAGCCACTACAATATGTTTCAATTAAAATATAACTATTGGTTATTGATACAAATACAGAATATAACATAGATAGTTATATCTACGGATACATTTTAAAGGTTTTAACAATAAAATATTTTATTTGTATATGGAACTGGAGTGCCAATACTTTTCATTTGAAGAGGCGCATGCGGCACGCTACCGCAGGTTGCCGACAGGATTAGACTAAACATCAAAAGACCGGACCCGAGACTTCTCACGAAAGAATGGTTACGCTAATAGTACACCACGCTGGCCAAGTGTACCTTGGTAGACATCAGATATGTTTAAAATGTAAATGGAGGACTCTCAAACTCAGGTTTCCTCATAATATTTTCTTTCATTGTTAAAGCAAGTGATAATTAATTTCTAATACATGCATTCGTTAAATCTGTAGGAGACTGGAGGATAACAGCAGACGGTAAATACGCTAAGCTTCTGGATCTCTTTGAAGTTTTAGATTTCACTACGACAAAGACCTGCTACCGTCTTGTTGGCATGTTTTTTTTTGGGTTCTGTAGTAAAAGGGCTAACGGAACCATTACAATGTTTAATGTAATGGTTCCGTTAGGTGGTAGAGCCGTTAGAGCTCGCCTGGGGCGGTACCACCGCTACCCTCATAACCCACCGTAAAACAACATGCGCTTCATGTATTGTGTTTCGGTTGGGGAGGTGTGCTTGCCGGACACACATTATTGGAGGCGACCATCTTAGTCCTCGAGAGTAGGAACGCATCCGCGTCCATCCTTAAATAG
>DWON01003095.1:0-18819 GCA_018251015.1 Phocides pigmalion okeechobee
AAATAATCGATTTTTCGATTAATCGATTTCAGATCGACATGCCTATTAAACATTAAAACTCTTTAGATTAATTTCTGAATGAGCACTCACATTTATCGGTTGATATACCTATGACATGTAGTATTGAAATTATATTTTCTTAATATATCACAGACATGTCTACGTCTGCAAGCATTAAGTATGACGAAGTTTAGCTGTTTCTCTGAAGAATAACCTAAAATACCTGCTATGAGTTATTGGCGCAACTGTTTTGGCATTTCTCGTCATATTCCCAACATTTCGACATAATAAATATCCTATATTATTTATGTGAGTTTCGTTGCATTTGATCTTATCCGACGGTATGTACTTTTATGTATTTAGTCATCTAAATCGGTATATTTCGTTAATTGATTATTTATTTCTTCTTATACTTATATTTTGAGTATTATGGTTATAATCTTTTTGTTAAGTTACATATTAAATAAGAAAGTTCTTATTTCGAATACTTTTATCACTCTATTTATAACAAATAAAGTTTAAAAATTACAATTACTGAATACATTTTTGTCAAAAATTGGGAATCCTTAGATTAATTCCTAGACTAAATCCATTTGTGCTTCTAACTATTATCATTATTGACATTCAACATGTACCTATATTAAAATATAACTTAATTTCACTTTATATTTAGTGTTTATTTACATTTCGATGTAGTACACATTATGGCATAGTATTAACATCATGAGTAATTCCTATGTAATTCACAATCATCTCACGAAAGAACGGAGAGTGCTAAAAATATGTAAGTAAATATCTCAGACAGCAATATCAAGGTCATTTAGCATCATTCTGATTTTTATTATGTGAGATTCCAACGTCTAAAAAATAAAGCCATAAAGTTTCTCGTATTATTTGTATCGTTATACTTTTGACAGGTATTAACACTTACAAAATAGCTGGCGGTAAATGAATCTAATGTTGATAACATTGAGCATTTATATATTAAACTGGCGACCCGGCCCAACTTCGCTGGAGTAACAGAGTTTATAATTATGTACTTACATTATTTTACTTTCATACATGCATCCAGTCATTGCTTAGTTGCGATAACTAACTTGACTAACTAAAACTAACTAACTGAACTAACTATTTCGAATGACGACTATATTGAATTTAACTATTTTATTTGTCGCCCAATGTAATAAAAAAACTTAGGTTATTATGCACTGAAACTTTCCTCTGGAATCGCTCTACCCGTTATTGAAAACTGTAAGAAAATCGGTCCAGTACTTTTTAAGTTTACGAGTATCTCGAACAGACAGACGCGCCGAGGGACTTTGTTTTATAATATTTATGGATATAGGATTACTCTACCAAGGACAGATGAATATGTAACAGGTCAGATAAATAACATAACTATAAAAATAACCGATTTATAAATACTATGCTGCGCTTAAAAATGTTTAAAGAATACTTATTTTGAATCATAACACTCTAATCGTTGTACCAATTAGTCAGATAATACGTAAGCTCAATTATATAGATCTGGAACCGTTGAATTTATCACATACTGTTTGTCTGGTCCGCATTAGTATGTTCCAATTGTATGTCAGTTCGATTAATTGTAATAATTTAGTTTATTTGGCATGCTATTTATTCAGTGCTAGTCCATTATTTAAGCTATAATAGCAAATCATTATATCCAGTTTATCCAGGTCGGTAAAGCGATTAAGATGAAACGTATGGTTTTAGGTTTACAACGTGTAAGTATATACGAGTGTCGGTATGCATATTAAAGCTTTTATGTGTATGTGGCCATTGGACTCAGAAGTGAATGGCACAAAAACCATTATGACATAATCAAATTCGTTGTAAAAATACATGGGATTCATTCGTAGTGTACCTACTAGTATGAGTATATATATTTTAGAGGTAGCATACTTTATATCACCTTGAACTCGGAGATAATTGATGACAGACATAATAGATATATCGCCAACTTCTAATATATAACAGACTTCGTATATTACACATGTTGTTATTCTAGAGAACCATCAATGCCACCTTATTTTAAACAAATAAAAAAATGAGGTATACTATGGGATAACATTTAATTTGCTGGTGACTATAAAACTGAATATATTATTTATTCTTGGTGATGGTAAATCTATTCCTGTTTAAGTTATTAATTAAGCAAATTATGAAAACCTGGTCGTAATTAAGGATCTACAAACTACTATATTGTTTGTTATACTATTCTGCTTTTGTAAACTCTGAATCACATACTATAATTGAGTGTAGTGAGAGAGGAGAAAAGTAATTTATAATGACTGCTCAAATTACGAAATTATGTAAATGTCAAAAATATAAAACAGACAAAAGAAAACTAATAAAGAGAGTTGTATTTTTTGGCAGCTTCTATCTTTTCTTTGACAGTTCGTTTTATACGAGTTGATTATTGTATATGCCATGCAGGGGTTAATTGGCATAAATGTATAAGTCAATCGCCTAACAGATGCGATTTATTGTGCATATTTTTCGGAAACGTCTGCAACCTCGTCCAAGTGTCTGGTGATAAATAAACTTATTTGTTTCCGCGTTGTACTCATTTATTTTCTTCGTTTGTTTTTAAGAAAAATTACGCGTCATTTGATTGTTATGAGTGACAGACATCTGGCGCGGATCTCTCGCTCTGTTCTGCACTCCGTCCATAAACATTAGGTACACACACACACACACAGAAATACAATCTGTAAAAAGAACTCGCCGAATGCATCATTTATTACTCAGAAATGGTTGGAACGAGCATAAAAGTATATTTACTTGAAGCAAATACGAGGTAGCATATTTTGCTACTGAAAAATGTAAATACTCAAAATTAATTCTTTTTGCTTCCTTACTTGAGTCTCCCCTAAAATTGCACCAATAATTATAGCCAGACTTTTGTTCGTCATTTATTTTTTGGAGGCAAGCTAATTCCCAAAAATTGTAATCCATATTTCTTTATACGCCCTTCCCACCCCTTGCTACTGTGTTTTGAGGAAAAAATAAAGTTATTTTATTGTTTAAAAACAATAACTTTAGTAGTTAACCGTTGAACTCGATTTAAATCATTTTAAACTGTAAAATAATACACTTTTTTCGTAAAGGTTACCAAAATGTCATTTTTATTAGTTTTTATGGCAACTAATTGATAATTTCGAAATTCTCTTTGAGGGTATTGCGTCCCCCACAAAAAGCCGTGCGTGTAGCTAACTAAAACACCATAATACTAAAATAGGTATGACATATTTTAGTATGAGCAGCATTTTATATACTATCCGGCTGTATTTTAAAAATATTATAATTGATTTTTCATTTAGTAGATTTAAATAAAAAGAACGCGATTAATTTGTAGTAAATAATAATAAATATTAGTTATCTAGTGCTATTAATGCCAAACATTAACTCATCTAATTTTAAAGTGTTTATACTTTTAAAAAGTTATTGTTACGTAAAATATTGCTGTAAAACAGTAATATTAATGTACCTACAACTGATAGTGAGAGACGAATATAGGAATGAGGAACGCGGAAATCGAAGTGTGCCGCGTTACCACTTTAGCGTTTCCAGTGAAAGTCCTGTCGCAGCTTCTAAATTGTTATTTATAAAATATGTTTTCAAAATATAAATTGGGTTTACGGCAATTGTGTCAAAAACATATATTTACTTACCTTCATTTACAATTTCAATTCAGAATACAATTTATAAAGTAGTTTTTGTGTATTAAACATAAAAACAGAAACTTACCTTATTGTGTTTTTTTGCTTGATTTTTAATACAAGACTTTTTATCTAATTTGTCAGATGTGTGTGTGTAACGTTAGTAGCAGCACAATAAGCAAACAAAAGGAGGTCTGATATAGAATATTCTAAGAAAGTATACAAACAATGCATAAACAGTACGCGGTGTTACCTATACGCTATTTGTGGGCATTTCTAAAGTAATTGCAATAGATACAAAGATTAATTTCTCACCCAACCCTTGTTCCAAAAAGTCTCCAGAGTCTGCTGTATTCGGAGGGCTTCCCACCGACGTGCTGGGACATTCTCCACCTGTAGAACACACTTATTACGATCTTGCCCTTAAAGGGCTTAAGAAGACCTATAGGTACAAGATTATAATTTAAATATATACAAAGAAGTCACTAATATGTCATTTGATGTGTGCATGTAAACTTAAATATGTTTCCTTGAAATATGAATAAAAAATATATATATTTAAAATTAAGAATCTACACACGTGGCTAGCATAAGTAGAATCATGTTAGAACTAACAAAGCTGCTCTGAAATTGGATTTTTTACAAGTAAGGAAAGATCCAACATGATTCCTTATTAACTGTATGTATTCCAGTGAGCCGTTTTTATCGTATATTTAGAGAGTAAATAGCTCTTATGACATATCTAACTTTAAGAACATGCTTACGTTGGATATAAATTAGACAGGCGTAAAATCTGTTAAATCACCGTAAAACAAAACGCCCGGCGGAGCAATGCCAAAGTCTGGATGGATAAAAATACGTGACGTTTGAAGTCCGGCCAAATAAATCGACTATCATAGTAACTTTCGATTGGTTTAGTCACGAGAGCGGAGACACGGGCTGGCATCGATCATACGTGATGAGTTGCCGACGATGATGATGGATTCGATGTGTCATAAGGCGATTAATTATTCTGTGTATCAATAAATAGACATTTCCTTGAATTTTACAAGAAGGTTTCATCATTCATTTAGCTAATTGAATTTTGTATATCTTTAAAAGGTTAATATCCAGCAATAAAATGGTTTTTCTAAACAAATAAAATTATAATATTGTAATAAGTGCATATAAATAGGAACGTAAGAATTTCGATTTAAAATAGAATGTTGTAAAATTAGCAGTGATGGCACGCTTTCTTAAAAGCTTCGGCTACAATTTATGCAATCAATCGTGTACAGGTGAGTGGTGAGCGAATGATTGGCCTGTATCCAGATAGACAACAGTGCCGATCACATCAGGCACCCACGCGACAACTACTCTACAACATAAACAAATTCGCGTAGTAATTGCAGTACGTGCGTAGCTTGTGATTGATTTTCAAATAATGCGTAGCTGTGACTAATTTGCTAAATAAATGAATTATAATCAACGTACGGCTTTTATTTTTATTTTGCTTTGTGTATTATTTAACTTTATTAGTTTAAATAATTGCTACATCAGCTACACATATCCATTATTTCTTTGTCATATATTATTAAAACCTTTAATTATGTATATTGAGTATGAACCTATAAGTTTACGTAAGTCATTATCACGTGTATTCATTAGTAAGTTGTAGGGAAATATTATAATACCCACCTCTCCTTGAAGCACTTCGATATGCCAAGGCTTCAACTAGAAGACGTTGGTTCACGCCGCATAAATTCGCTGTCAATTTTTCACATTTTCGATGGCAGTTAACATCGCAGTCTAAAACAAATAACGACGTATTGCACGGCTAAAGGAAAGGATATGCTTAAATTGCGAACCTACTCCCGTTAAATTGCTCAAAGCCGTGCAAAAGCCTGCGTGCACATTAAGGAATTTTCGCCAAAACTATTATGTACATGTTAGTGAAGTTATTGCTTTTTGGGTATATTAGTTGTATATGTTTTGTTGTGTATCCTACCCTTATTGTGCTGTGGTATTGGTCTAGTGTATGTTGTGATTCCGTTTAGTTACCTTTTTTGACGTAAACGAATCCTGCAGGCGAATGCGGTGCTGAGGAATCGAATCCGGAATCATTGGAGCCTGTCGAAGTCCGACCGTCTGTATTATTTTCACATTCGAAAAATTCAGCGGAACTTTCACTTGATTCTGATTCTTCTGTTTCTTCCTCATCAGAAGACTCTTCATCTGAAGACGTATCTGAAGAACTTGATGAATGAACAACTTGTCTGTTTTTCTTTTGAAGAGGACGTGGAGTTGCAATTAAGACTTTGGGAGCCAGCTGTTGCTTAATAGGTTTCTTATTAGGCACAGGTACAACATTTAGTCCACCAGTAGCAGGTTTATCGTTTTGTACTTGGTTCTCGTCCTTCTTAATAACTTGTTCAGCCTTATCCTCTTTTAACACTGGGGCTTTAGGTAAGGAAGATTCTTCACAACTATTGCTTGGAATGTTTTCTAGTTCTACAACTTTAGGTATATCTGGCGATGTTACTGCTTTCTCACTGATCTTTTTGCTAATTGTCTTCTTTATCTCTTGTTTTTTATCATTCACCAGCTTACTTTTGTTAGATTTTTTCTTGATTTGAATTTTTGTTGGAGATTTTTGCAGCTTAGTTGCACTTTGTTTTTCTGCATTTTGGAATGTAGATAAAGCCGTCTTTATTGTTTCATTAACTTCAGGTTTAGGCTGAACTTTTGGCGGAGGCTTTTCATCAGTTTTTAATTCTAGTATTTTTAAAGGAATATTTGTTGCAGAGCCATTAACTTTTTCGTCCTTTTTAGGAGTTTCTTCGGTTTTATCGATATTTGAATTTGTCTTAACTCTGACTTCAATTGGTGGTACACTTTCGTCAGACGTATGCTGTACGGGATTTACCGTTTTAACTTCGTTAATGTCTTTTTGCATCTCCAATAAAGTGGAAATATTTTGTGTTGATTCTGTAGAATTTACTTTATTTGTACTTTTATCTTCGTTCTTACATATAATATCTATAAATTTTTCATCATTATCTGATTGAAAAGATTTTACTGTTTCTTGGTCAAGTATTTTATTTGGTTCGTTTTGAAGAGAAATAATATTTTTTTCACAGATACTATTTTCTTTTGAAATTTCTTCTATTTTTTCTTTCTTATCGTCGCAAGTTGCCTTCAATATAATATTATCCTTATTTATGTCACTTAAATGAGATTCTACAGGAACTTCCTTTATTTTGTCAGTATTTTTTGTTTCTACTTTATCATTGATTTGTTCAGCAAAAGTCACTTTGTTCTTTAAGTCTTTTGTTTTTAACACTTTTTCGTCAACATGTGTTTTTGACTCTTCTACTTTACAATTTTTAACTATTTCAATTTTATCGTGTTTTTCTTCAACGTGTGGTTTTAATTCATGCCCATTGATTTCTTTGTAAATTTCAATGTTGTCATTTTCTTTATTGGTATTACTTTCACTTTTAGGGCATTCTAATTCATTATTATCTATGTTGTTTTTATTATGGACTTTATCAGAAGTTTGTTTTATGTCACCAACAGATTTTTCATTGTCAGAACAGTCAGTAAGTGAAAAATCTTTTTCTAAATCAATGAATTGTACTTTCTTTTGTTCGGCAGGAGACTGTATTGTTTTATTATGTAAGCTGGATTTAAAATCAACTGATATATTTTCTTTTACAATTTGTTCTTGTTTATTTTCAGGATTGATTTCTACCTCCGCTTTATTTTGTAATTCTGTTGTATTATCGTTCTCCTCTTGATTCATTTGATTTTTTTCATCAATTGTATATGACGATTTTTTATTTTCGATGTTATTTGATCGTTCTACTGTGATATTATTTATAATTTGCTCAAGATTTTGGTTTTGCGTACAAACTGTATTGGTATATTCAGGTATTAAATTGCTAGTAACATCATAGTTCATTTGTATATCTTCAGATTTTTTGCTGTTTATAGGATTTGTCTCTTCATCTTTTTGAATATTATTAAGTTCGTCCCGAACTTGCTCAATATCTGAAGCGCCTTGTTCAGTATTTGTGTTAGAACTATCTTCTTCTGTGAACCAAAATAGGCCACGAGAATTTTTTTGTTTAGCTTCTTGTAATATTTTTTTTCTTTTCATTAAATATACTGTTTCTCTTTTACCGATCTTACTCCAAAAATTGCCGTCCTCAGGTTCAGGCGATAAGAGATCTTCAGTAACTTTAGTAGGAACCTTCGATTTTCTTTTAGATTTAAAGCTTTTCCTATGATTTGCTTTGGCACTTCCTATTACCGTGTCATTCGATTCTGGAATATCATTATGAACTACGCTTGTAAATATAATTGCTTTTTTAGGTACTGTAGATTTTTCTTCTACTGTAACATTTTCAATTACAAATTTTAATGGACTAGAAGGTGCTGATACCTCAACGCTCGATGTTATCTTTGTTTTCAATTTTGGTTTTGGTTTCAATTGTTTTTTATCTTCTTTAATGGAATTTTGTTTCTCGTCGATACTGGGCAGATCATTAGAGCTATGCTCTTTTGGAAATTCTGTTATTGAGTCCAATCTACAAATACTACCACCAGATGAAGATTTTTTTATACTTCGCCTTTTTGTAAAGGTCTTAGAGTCTTTAAGAGAGTTCAGATGTTCATGTAAGGAATGATCAGATTTTGTGGTTGTTAAAGGGGTACCTTGTTCTAACAATTTTCTTCTTTTGAAGCTTTCTGTCTTTGAATCTGATACTTCACTGTTATCTAATTCTGAACCAACTTTATTTATGTCTAAAGGTGCTATGCTAAGGTTTTCTTTTCTGATTAAGGAATCTAATAAGCTAGCTTGTTCTGCTAAAAGTTCCATTGAACAACGCCTGTCTGGTGATCTGCTAGGAGGACCCGTGACAGTGGTTGGTTGAGAAATAGGTAACTGGAGCAACTCCTGGCTATCAACTAGTTCTTTATTAATTATATCACTCTCAGGTTCATCCTTATCCTTTAACTTAAATTTTTCTACAAGTTTTTCACCTAGAGTTTTCTTTTCCCTTTTTTCTTTATAAACTAAATCATTTGCTAACTTTTCTCTCCATTTTAGTTCTGCTGATTCAAGTTTATCTGTGTTTTGAGATTCATTGGTATTTGTAATTTCTTTTTCTACAACATTATTGTTTTGTTGTTCAACAACTGGTTTTCTTGGAGAATCTCTTTCTTTCCTTTTTATTGTGTGTAATCTAACAACTGTTCGGCCACGCTTAATTGTAGTACGCTGGGGTCCTGGAGAAGAATCGATTCCAGTAGCCGGTTTTTCCTCTACACGAGGCATGAAAGGGCTACTTTCTTTTTGATTTGTAGGACTTGGTTTTTGAGAAATCGTCGATTTGGCAAGAGAAGGTGTACTGTTTATTTTGTTACGATATTTATCTCTCGAAACATCAATATCGGCAGTATTTATATTGATTGGTCTCGGAGTATACGAGTTTGGGGCAACATAAGATCTATTTGATATCGGAGTCCTTCGAGGGCTATTTATTCTTACAGGACTCGAAGATCCTCTTTCGGAAATCGTACCAAGCATCGGAGAATATGCTCTTCCGCTGGTAATCCATCTCGAAGTTAATGGTGTTCGAGAGTATCCCCCCAAGGACGAATGGTTGCTGTAACTTCCGCCAGGGTTGAGATAAGTAGCACTATAAGACGAGCCATACGGGGACACTGAACTTCCATAACTGTAAGGTGCACTGCTATAAGACGAAGATCCACCGTAATACATATTCGATATGTGTTCTGAATACAGCGGCATCGTGACGCGAATTCGCGCGAGCGCGCCCTGATTGTCGTGTAGTTGCGGGCGCGAGGCAGACTGGCGGCGGCCGGAGCGGAGAAGCGCTCGCGCATCAGGTGCGTCCCGCCCACCGCCGCCAAGCGCCGCCCGCCTCGCACCCCAGGTGATTGATTGATCACGCTAAGACGACAATAATAGATTCAACTGTCTTTTAAATAGTTTTGAAGGAAGTTCTGAAAGTAGATCGAAACAGAACCACAACACATTCAACTCTACTGTTTATCGTTATAATGCGTGCCGTCTCCAGTTTTATGTGGTGCGTGAGAAAATTACTTAAATAGCTTTATTTCCTTATAGGAAAAGGTTAATTTTACAAAATTAATGTTACGTTCCAATCATTTTGATTTAAAGGAAACAGACCAGTAATTTATGTCATAAAACTTAAAAAACATGTTTTTTATACTAAGTAAAAATTAAACTTAATTAAGAATTATGTGTATACATATATACATTATTTTAGATATGAAACGCTTCATCCAAATTGCTGATCCTTGTTCCCAAAACGCGGGCGACATTACCTCGCTGTATAGCCAGACTAATCCTCTGGCCGAGGTAAGCGCCAGACCTTTGGTCCCTCGTGGAGTCGATTAACCGTTCGGACAGATGTCTGTAGTGTTTCCGACGCAAATGGCAGAAATATGTAATCTTGATTAATATCTACATATTTCTGCAGTTTGCGGATTTCAGCGTCAGTCGCTAAAACGCCATCTGCCCTAGAAGAAAGATGAAGATGTGAAGGTGCCAAAGTGTCGACGCAGGTTGCGTCCCACACAAGACACCTCCCATTCTTCCAAGGAATGAGCGTCAATCCATCGGGCCTCTTGCCATCGTCACGTACAACACCATTCGGCTCCAATTGAGCCGGTACGTTGACGGTGGCAAGGGCCCGACGGATGACGTCATTCAACGAATTGATTGACGACCGGCACTTCGTCTACAAGAGAGACCGTGGTACCCCAGACGGTCAAACGAAACTCCACAAGGGCAGCAATGTGGGTGACTTATCACTATACCCAGCCGCAAGATTACTGCAATTGAAAACGATATATCGTCTTATAGTGTACCTAAATTAACTGAAGGTAAAGCATTTAACCACAAACCTGATTTGTTCACAGAAACGGCGAGGAGATGAGAACGTTCTGCAGAATTGAGACTTGAATTTAACAAAAAAGTGAATTATTCTACAAAGCGACTCGTCCCAAGACCTTTGAACGTTCGGGTTATATTATTATAATATTATAATAATAATAAATCTTGTAAGATGTATGACTTGTCTTTCATTGTATTTATTCAAGTTAAAGGCAAATTATATGTTAAGTATTTTTGTAAAATTATGTATTATAAATTATTATTGTTAATGAGAATTATAATATTCTTGTAGGTATATAACTTATTAACCTGTATTTTCTTTACTTAGTTTCAAATTTTATGCGTAGGAGGATACTACGTCGTAGACCGTTGTAGTAGAACGGGATACACGGTCCACCACAAAATATATACATTTGCGGGCGTACTACCTAAATATTGTTTTTTTTACTATCTTGTCACCAGTATAAACTATTGTATATTCATTTTAGTACATTTATTCATGTCTTGTTTTTTAAGGGGGTAGAAGGAGGGTGTTCATAAATCAATTAAAGTTATACTTCCGTAGTCATACGCGTTCATAGTCAGGTAAATATTATCAAAAATTAAAAGAAACTGTCGTAAAATTCTTGATATATAGTGGAACGACCCACGTGGCACACCGGTAATTATATGGTGTAACATGCCATGGGTCCGGTTTCCGTTGACGTGCTCATTTAAGTGCTGATTTAAGAAATATTTTTTAGGTGCGGATTTTCTGTACTTGTTTCTAGTATAAGATTATAATGTTAAACGTGAGTAACTGACTACATATTAAATGTAATACAAAATTGTCTATGCTATAGGTGACGCTCAAAACACATGTTGGCTCAAATCACAAAGTTCATTTAATCAATTATTTATTTAGGCTCTAGACATGTAGGTACACTGCACTGGAACGCTTAAACGGTAATGGAAATAGTTTTCATAGTCCTGGGCCAATAAAGCAAGGGATACTACATTATACTTATGAAATCGCAGACACACCCTTCAATTTTATTAATGTAGATTTAGATTAAACAAACCAAGGAAGTTTAAAATTATTACATTATATATTTATGCTACTATTTATTACACTTACGACAATACTGTATGAATAAAATTATAAAGTCGTTAAGAATTTTTATAATCGTTTTATTATTGTAATTTGTTCATTTTATTTCGATTCCCACTGAAAATTGTGTCATTGTACAGTGTATATTAATATTATTTACAAATCATAATTGTTAATTCTATTTCTATATTATATTTCCAAAATAAATCATGCAACGCAGCAAACAAGTTTAATTTATAAAATACTTAAAGTAAAACAAATGTACGTGAAGCTATAAATTGTTTTAGTTATGCGTAAATAAGCAACAAATGAGCATGCCCCTAGTTGAAATGAAGCGGCTAATTCCATCTATGGAAATTGCGTGACATTCTACAACCTTTTAATTTTATCGAAGTTAGCATAAAATTTAATGTACAGCGGTCAACAATGCATCTCATAGCTGCGCCAAAGTTCCTTAACTTTGTCGAACGCATGGTGCTACATACTTTACAACTCATAATAACTCCCACTTTAAACCGTAACAAGAGGCAGACATGAGGGTGTTCGTAAAGAAAGATAAAGATTAATTTGTGACATCTCAGATTAGCTTTCAAAACAGAACACAACAGTTCTACTTGGAAATATACAGCAGTACCTTTTTATACTATTTCAAACTTTTTTTTTGTCAGTGGTCCAATCTTTAAGTAATTAAGAAAATCTTGCACTATCTAAACCTACTCTGTGATTTAGACTCTATATGGTTTGTTTGGATTAGGTTTTAATGGTGCTTTATTTTAAAGTTTTATTGGAAGGTTTGTATTGTAATATCCATTTTATTCAATAATTACATTATTAAAAATATCTAAATTAACATAATAGGATCTTAAAACAACACTTTCATTTCAAATGCAAATTCAAGCAACAAATTAGATAAATATCTCCAATACATATTGTTAACAATACAAGACATAAACAAACGAATAACATAAAAAACAACAAACGAGTTAAATTCAATCTCAATCATTTCTAACTGTCATGCAGTGATGCTAAGCTCACACTAAAGCTTATATTTCAAACTAGAGACACAAAATATAATAAACAGTATTGATTAAACGATGGATACGTTAACAAATTAATGTCCCACTGCTGGGTACTGGACTTTCTCTTTTAAAAATTCAAAGTGTGTTTTTTACATTTAAAACTAGCGATAAGGCAGACGGGATGCCTGAAGGCAGTCATCGTCGCCTATGGACATTTGGACCAACACCAGAGGAATCACCAATGCATCGCCGGCTTTGAAGGAGAGCTCTTTTTACACCTTTTTTGAAGAGCCCCATGTCGTAGCGCTCCGGGAATACCATGCATGTGAATGAGGAGGTCCAAAGTGAATGATCATCATGCACTGTTTTTTCCTATTTAATAACACTAAAGAGACCGTCAGATTTCCCCACAATCTTCTATTATAATGTATGTTAAAACGAAAACACTTCAATATAATATAAATTACCTTACCAATTTTTTTACTATAACACTATCACTGCTGTGGCTCGTAAGTATATTGGGTTTGCCGAGATTTGTAAATCAATAACAAAATTATCAAAATAAAAACTAAATAATGCATTAAGCCACAAAATCAGTCATAAGAAATGTCCATATAATTACAGACTATTTTATTTTCATGATAATATTTACATTTAAAGGCAAAAGGAGCACAGGGCGTCCTCCGACCAGGTGGACCGACGGCCTGATAAAGGTAGCGAGTAATCGCTGGATGCAGAGGGCACAGAACCGGTCAGAGTGACGGCACCTGGGGGAGGCTTATGTCCAGCAGTGGACGAGTAATGGATGGATAGATAGATTTACATTTTACACTTAGGTATGCACTGATATAGTATATATGATATACTCGTAGTATGAGTCTTATTTCTACCCAAATTAAACACAAGCAAGTCTTGTTTGGGTACGAGATATAAACAATTTTAGGGCTAATATTTAGTACAATATTCAAATTAGATTTATGTTATATTGTATTAAAATTGTCCAATTATTTAAGAGTATAAAAAAGAATACAATACATTTATTGTCATCTTAAGTTTATTGTTACCTGTGTTTGTCTATGTTTTACTTCATTTACATAGTATAACTAAATAAGTACCTATAATTAACTAATATATACTGTATTTTCTATGCCTATAATGTTACAAAAATATCTCGTCTATGGTATTGATACTCGTCGATCACTTCCAATCACTTCCTTTCAACCAAAGAATTCGAATGTCAATTGAAATTCACTGTTAACTTCTGCTACGGAAACTTACAAGGTAAAATATAACGTTTATTAAAATTGCTTACAAAATCAAATTAAAGTATATGTTGTTACAGTATAAAAGAGTATAATTATTTCAATATAGAATTGGAGTCTTATCTAAAGATTTGCAGACCACATGTTGTTAAGTATTCGCTGCAGCTCATTTACACACATATAATTAGATTTTATATGTGTGTAAATGAGATGCAGCGAATACTGCAGCAGGACTGAAGTCCTATCTACAATCGTACGTAGATGTGTTCTCCTCCTGAGGACAGAGACGTTCGCTTCTAAGTGTAGCCGGCAACCGCATCTCTCCTACCGAAACAAAATAATAGCTTGATGAGGGCGACGGTGGTAACTTCCAGGTCGAACTAATTGTGATCCCCGACTACACAGAGTCCACGAAAGGCACGTTGCTATCGCTGAGCAAAGCCCTAGTAAGTTTCAAAGCACTCCCTTCAAACGATGAATGCAGTAGTGTTGCCGCAATAGAACATATTTGAATATATATCATACTCCACGCTAAGAACAGGGTATTTATTAACAAAAATAAATAAAGAAATATCCATTTTAGAAAATCCAATGTTATCAAAGTAGCTATCCTACTAACGTTTTTACTTAACTTCATGTTACTGTTTTTAATAGTGCCTTAAAACGTCGGTCAGTTTTTGTTATCTTATGTAATAGCCCAGTGTTATGAAATTCAGGCACTCAGACCTATTAAGCATTCAAATCCGAGGGTCATGCATTTTTCAATTTTTTGAAGTTACGAATTAAAAACAAATAAAATGACTGGTTTTAACAGTGAAACCGTCATACGGAAACATACTGTTCTTCCTGCTGTCATATATGTTATATTCTACTTATTTGTACTTGAGTGTGTGGCATTTTGTCTAAAGCCTTCTCAGTATGAATGGAGATACATTAAAGGAAGATAACATTGATGATGAGATATGTTACACATAAATTTCCTCCTAATATGCAAATGGATACCTGTTCGCATATTGTTTCTTTTCTATTTCCAAATGTGACATGCCAGCAATAACTTTTTTATAAATAAATATCTGGTCGTGCTTTAATTAAATGTATTCTTTCAATACTTGTGTTTGACTAAAATTTATTAACATATGACTTTACATGATTTTGAAGTAATATCATCGCGGAATTAATGCATTTTATTAAGGAACTGGTACTCACGATTAACAATTTTTAATTGCCGATGTTTCGAACCAGTTGCATGGCTCGTGGTCACGGTAATTTCGCCGTGAATATGTGCTATGTCTTAATTTTAATAAATATATGCCTTTACATTAGAAAGAAGAACCTGTAATTTTGATTAGTTCCTACTGGTTTTGAGAGGAGAACAACCCCAGCAGTGGGACGGTAACGCGTGACTGATGACAGATGACGACATTTACCTTCACATTTAAGCCCTTGTTTAAAGAACCCATACAGTAGCGCACCGCAGTGGTCACAAAAGGTGGGTGACATAAACTGATGCGGACGGAATCGATGTGGTACGTCTACTTTAAACCGCTCTCGCAGGTACTGAAACAATGCAGATGATATGTAAAATCCAAAATTACACAAACACTCAAATTAAAAATAAATGCAACAGTATGCTCCTCTTAATCTGTTCGTGCAGTTCGAAAGCTCGACTGTGCTACATTATCTCTTCCCTGTTGTAAAAGACAACTATAACATACCTTCACAGGACCCAGGCGGAGTTAGAAGACAAGATATGTTACCTTTAACTATCGACACTTCATTCAGTGAAGCAGTCATTATTCGCCAAAAATGCCAATAATTATGTCTATTATTTATTATTATTTATTAACTATGGTATGATGTGATATGGCGGTTCATACTAGTTTTACATAAATACATACTAATTTCGCAAACTTTAAGTGACCTCTATACTTAACAACACACAAGGGTTCGTTGTATTGTGGCACAGAATTTTTGTCAAAAAAGGTTGTGAGATGTTTAAATCAATCGAATAACATACGGTAAGCTGCTGTATACTTAGAAATAGTACTTACCACAGTAGCATCAGATTGCGCGCTGGATCCAGGACACTTGCCGAGCAGCTTGCTGTGGCAGCGTTTGTGCACGGCGGTCTGACAGGCGACACACCGGTAGCCTTGCTTGCCGAAGCCCCATAGGAATTCCTTGCAGAACGCACAGAACGTCGGCTGCCGGAAGAACTTCGCCACGAAACGGTGGCCGTTCACTTCATGGATTCTGTAATGAAGGAAATGTATTGTTCCTTTATAAATGGCATAGACAAACAAATATAATTAAAAAATTGACACTCCGTGCTTTGGAGGGCACAATAAGGAATAAGCTTAAGTTGTTATCGATATAACAGTCGCTAAACATTGCTAGTGGTTCTATGAGCAATTTGAAAACACCCTACAAACACTTTGAGCAAAACCCACAGTCTGCCGGGGCGAACAATTAACACTCTTAGAGTTTATACATACGTGTGGACATCAGTAATTAATTAAGTATTTCGGTACTAGGCCCACGTACACACACAAAACAAGGGATTCTCAAGTTTTATGTATTATTTTCACTTTCATTTAGTCTTGACTTTTCCTGGAAATTAATGAATCAACTCTGACGAGTATTTTCCGTGAAGACAAATTGCTGCGTAAAAGTCTTAAAGATTGCACGTGGGCGCGCCACGCGACATGCTGTCTAGTCAGTAATTGATAAAATTATGACCATATTACTAGTAAAATGTAATTATAAAAAATCTCTATATATATATATATATATACACAAAGGATTATGCGGTTAAGATAAGTATATTTGCATTTTGTATGTTCGAAATATGGAACTTGCCCGTAAATATGTATATGAATGAAAGATAACGACGAAAAACCGGCGACAGTCATATTAACGCAACATTAGGGGATATACGTATAAAAGGCTGGACCACATTCATAGTTCCTTTCACTTGCGACGAGGTATAAGCGGGTTGTCTCTGATTATAGTAGTGGTTATTATCTTCTTTATTATACTGTGATTTTATACTTAATCTACGCAAGCATTTGAACGTTTCATTAATGCTTATCACACACCGTAAGCTTATGATCATATATAATACGACTAAACTCATCGTCGGAACAATCACTACCAAATTGTAGAATACTCTGGTTTTTTGTATTTTCTACATGATCTCAGTAGCTATCAATGTAATTTTGTAAAATTATATGCGTCAATTGGCGTATAATTGTTGTTTCTATCTGATGAGTAACTATAATTCCAGTTTTTAAAGTAAGATGTATACAAGTCATTCAAACGTTAATAAGATTTCGATATCTGAAATCTAGGTCAGATTGTTAAAGGTTTACCCTATTTTATTACACGTGGTTTAAAATCTATTTGCTGCTTATAAATAACACACGTAAAATCTTGAATTCATATAATTGTGAAGGTATTGAAATTTTCATGAACTTCAACGTAACCATGGGCCGTCCATGGTAAAACCCAGTTATTTTAGTACAACTATGTTATACTAAATATTCCGTATGGTACGTCGCGTAACCGATATGTGGGTGGATTCAGAGGTGATGAATGTTTAATGACAGGGAGCCAAGAATCTAAGACATGAGGATGTGGGGACGGTCAGCTAATCATGCACCGCTGATTCGACATTCATGGCGAGGTGACCAACTGGTATAGTCTGTTTTTTTAATATTCTGTGAAATATTCATTGTAGAAACTTCATCTGGTATGGTTAATACCCATACTGTGTACAGTTCATTAAGCATGTCATTAAATCATTTTATACTAGCCCATCAGACCTCATCTAATATTGATCATGATGTAACAATTAGATACTTTAGTAAGTACAATACATGAGTGTAGTACCTACTACTATACTTACATTCATGATAATTAGTATATTCTATATATATTACTTGACTTACTAATAATAATAATAATAGGCGGCCTAACTTATTTCGGTTGTTTGTTTAAGTGTTACAACATATTATGATTTACAGATTTATTGGAGTAAGAATATTAAAAATAACTACTAAAGCTACTGTCTGATTTAAACAACCAACATGTTTTGATTTTTCT
The DNA here is from genome assembly GCA_018251015.1 of Phocides pigmalion okeechobee. Classification (NCBI taxonomy): domain Eukaryota; kingdom Metazoa; phylum Arthropoda; class Insecta; order Lepidoptera; family Hesperiidae; genus Phocides; species Phocides pigmalion. The sequence continues at coordinate 18,090 of DWON01003095.1, forward strand.
TTACTTTCTGGATTAGGCGCGTTTTAAGTAAAGTGATGTTTACAATTCACTATCAACAATATGTTTTATGATACGGAAGTTGTTGAAACATGATAATATCATTCAAATGGAGAAAAAGGGAAACTAATGAAAATAAATTTGAAATTTTATAAAACCAATGAAAAAACGTATTAGAAAAAGTCCAAAGACCGTTGCTGATTAAAACTGATCTTTTCACATATTACGATATTACTATATCCTTTTATTGATATAAATTTGTACATAAAATAAATATATTTTAAAACGACAACTAATGACTTCCTGTTAAAGACAATTAAATATAGTACAGAAAACAAAGAGATTAAATATAATATATAGGTATACGTGTATCTGCACAGTTCTGTATCTATATTAAATCACTTTGTTTCCTGATCATTCGCGGCCCTTGTTTCTTTTTTTTTTTTTTTGTTATTTATCTGAAGTTACAAGATTGAATAAGGTTTATACTACATATTATTTCTATGAGGTACTATCAGCATCGAGATAATTATCTTAGTCCTCAGAAGTAGCAATCCATTTTAGAGTAATAATTTGATGGACAAATGTCTCTCTTGGAGATTGTATTTATCTATGGCCTTAAATACCTACTTATTATCATTTTTTTTTTATTACGTAAGAGTAAGAAACGGGCATGCAGGCCACCTGGTGTTAAGTGGTCCCTGCAGCCCATGGACAACCACGTCCAATCTCA
>DWON01003096.1:0-18816 GCA_018251015.1 Phocides pigmalion okeechobee
ATTGGACGTGGTTGTCCATGGGCTGCAGTGACCACTTAACATCTGGTGGCCTGCATGCCTGTTTCTTACTCTTTCATTATAAAAAAAATGTAAGTACTGGCTTAGACTAACATGATATAAATAGTTTTTTTTCACGTTTATTTGTTAAATAAATTGTCTAAAACGTGTTCTTATTTCTTATTAATTTTGTCTAACAGTTTTAATCGTCCTTTTAAGACTAATGTTCCTCCTAGTTACTATTTTTTTCAAAGTTTTAGAATTAGTCAAGTAAAGCCTGCAGGATGTTAGAGCTAAGCTATTCAATATAGATTAGGTGGTAAATTGTAATATTCATTAATGTTTTTTTTTATATACTACAAGAGTAACAAACAAGCGTGCTGGTCACCTCATATTAAATTGTATCTTTAACTGCTCTACTTAAAATAAATAAATAATAGTTAAAAAAACAAAAACTAGAAAACACGCTTTTATAAAAAATCCAACTACAAGAGTATAAATAAGAAAAGAAATTGCGATGTAAAATAAGCGTGGGGTACTTTCTCAGTGATCTATTGATACCATGCAGGTCCTTATTTGTACTTTTTTTAGTTAGATTTCGTATAAAAGCGTGTTTTTTTAGTTTTTATAACTTATTCATTTTTCTTTTTTTTTTCATATTATTGTATTGTCATCGGTCCTTGATACGTGTGCAAAGTTTCAAATTAATCAGACAGACAGAAATTGGTAAAAATTATGATCAAAGATTACATTACATACATACATACATACGTACATACATACATACGTACATACATACATACATACATACAATCCAAGCTAATAAAAGCGATTTAAAAATGCTTCACCATTTTATGGAAGTATGTATCATGGTATATTAGATCTAGATCATGGAAATGAAAACATAAACTGCTAGCTATCTAGGACATAAATATCTCGTCCGGCTATGGCTTTACCTTTCACCATAACATCTTCCTGTGATTATATACGCCTTTATACACATTTAACTATCAATCTTGTTAACTCTTGATGCTCAAAGGTCGGTAATTCCATTAATTAACAGAGACTTCAGGAAATATTTTTAAAAAGACATAGAATGTATAGGAATTTTAATGGAGAGATTTACAGAGGAGCGAAGACATTTTAATGAGTACGGTGAAGGTATTTTATACAATCTTAACACTTTGACTGCGGTGCAGTTATTTTAGATCTGGCCGGCGTAGCTTTTAACGGCACTAAATTAGAGTTGCATTCTCTAGACTAAAGATGCGCTGATAATACGCTGAAAAAATGTATTTTTAGTATTGATGTTTCATCCACGAATATAGTGACGTAATGTCCGCCCCTAGTCTTGTAGCGCCAACGTACATACAGCACTTGTGTTCGCCCGTAGTCCATACAGATTTGTACGTACAACACTAGTGTGTACAAGCCGCAAGCGCATTGCCCCGGTAATACAAGGCAGTGTACTCCGCAGGGAAAGTGTTAATGTAAGGAGCAATTATCGGATTGAAAAGAGCGCAGTAAAGAACACTAGGGAAGATGTTTGAGAAGATATTAACTATTTATGACAAGAGGAGCACCGTTAATTGCAAAATTAGAAACATGTTTAAAAACCTTGTTTTCAAAATCTAAAATGAGTACACCAAAAATATTTTTAAAGTTATACTGTATAATGTTTATTAATGAATAATTCTAAAAGAGTGTCCTGATTTTTTCTTCCGTTCAACCTTAGCCAACAGGCATTCAATGCCGATGTACCGATGTTACATTGTATCTTTGACATCCATTAGGTGTACGTAAATACCTTATAATTAAATAAAATATTTGAATATACATTTTAATTTGTTTGAATTGCAACGGAATTATCTTTGCTAGATTATTGTGAATTAAAAAGAAGTTGACATGTGTTAAAAGATCCCCTCGGTGAACATTTCATATTACTAATTCCACATGACAATTCTGTAAAAATTCCAATAAGTTGTCTAAATTTGGTAATTTACATATAACTAACCCCCTATCAAAACTTTAAAACAATTGTTTTATAATTTTATTAGGGGATCGTTTAACCACAAAGTAGGTACATATTTTGGTAATCATAAAGTCACTATTCGTTACTATATATGTATGTTATGATGCCCTGTAATTATTATCGCACTAAATGTGAAACCGACATTGGGTGTCCATAGAAAAAAAACTGTCAAAAGAATAAATAAAAGACGATAATAGTAGAATAGAAATCATAGAAATCATTTCTATTCTGCAAAAGTGAGAAGCAAACGACCATAGCTTGTGAACACAACCGAGTGGCTGTGGCTGTAGAAAACGGGAAATGAATGGAATGAAAATAAAAAAGTATACATACTAGCTTCTTCCGACGATTTTGTTCGTATAAACCATAGATATACTTTTATAGGTGGGAGAACTATAGTTCGATCGGGAAGATACCACCGCCTCGCTCTTAATCCGCCGTAAACCATTACCTGTGTTACTCACTATGAGGTGGACTATGCGTTCGTTTTCTATATCGTTTAATAAAAAAAACAACTTGTTTCCAGAAAATCATACAAACGGTTTGATACGTAATCTCTTTGTGCGGAAACGTCACGTAGAGAACCGCAAGTTGTAAACACGACCAAGTGCCTGCGGCCACGCATAGGAAACTGGGAAATTAAATAAATTAAAACACGTCGTCACTGAAGGCAAGCTTTGCGATACTTTTGTGATTCCACGCTTGTTAAATGTGCTGAAACCTGTTAGCGTTACACACTTAATTGAAATGTTACATTTTAGTTTCCTTTTAATGTGGGAAGGTTGCAAACGAGCATGCAAACCAGCGTACGTTTAGCCCATAGACATCCAAGTAGAACCACAAACATGACTGAAATCTTGTCAGAGCTCGAATTATGTACATTATCTACATTTTATATACCAAGAGTAGCAAACGAGCATGTAAACCACCTGATGGTAAGTAGTCGCAGCCTATAGACATCCGCGTAGAACCACATATACGACTGAAATCCTATCTGAGCTCGAACGTAGACAAGTTATTACTCCTGAGAACTAAGATGGTCGTCTTGTTTCAAAGTGTAACCGGCAACTGCACCTCTCCAACCGAAACACAAGTAATGTTTTATGGTGGATTATGAGGGTGGCGGTAGTACCTCCCCGGTCGAACTATAGTTCTCCCACTTTGAAACGTTACGATGCTAACGCCGTTTAATGAAATATTAGTACTAAATAATGTGTGACACTATTAGGGTCTGATATATGGTAGTTGACAGCCTTCATTAGTAATCAATATTTGTTTCTGTATCTGAAGGCAAACACACTAAATGCAAATAATGTTAAACTAAAACATTTTGATTTTTTATTTTAATTATGATTCGTATATTAAAACTTATTATTTACTCTAGGAATCGTTCTACTGAGTTACTTAATAGGACTTTCTACATCAGGTTACATTTAAGAGGTATTTTTTTAGACTTTTAGAAGTAGCTTATTGTGTGTCATACAGTTCGTGTGATTTCATTTTCTATGCACGACGTTACCTAGGACTTTTAGTCTTATTTGAGGTTGTATCGATGTCCTAGGCAAATATGTACAAGGCAGTTAACACGAAATGTTTCGTTTGTAACAGTAATCGTAAAAGTTAGATTTTAGATTATCTCTTTAATTTTGCTCTATGATTCCTTCCTATGAAACTTCATGATTTTAGTGCAACTAGAATTACTGTAAAGATCACGATTCCCTTGTGTGTTAAATTATGCTGCTTAAAACGTCGTATTTTTTGACAGCCTTGACTTAATCTTTGTTTTCGATTCAATTCAATTCTCTTCATATGTGCATATAGGTCATACAGTTATTCAAATGGTTACATAAAGAGCGCCATATTTGACCCCTTTGGGTATACAAACAACATAATTTAAGTCCTATTTGAAATCACGTATCATTATTTACATTTATCATTGTATTCATTAAATTAATAATTATCACGGGTTTTATCACTGCTTAAGCAGGTGAGTGTTTGATATTAATTTAAACATAAAATCTCCACACGTTCCTGAGAAATAAAAGACTTATAAGGGTCGTATTACTTTTGGTACACTGAACCCTACAAAAATGCAAAACCGTATGCGGACGCCTATAGCCAGCAAAATTAATTTATGACATGGCTCGTGTTAACTCACATAAATATATCATCACAATTTATTGAACATTAATTAATATTTGACCATAGCTGCGAGATAACTAACAGTATGTAAATATTGAAACAGTTAAAAAAAATAAAAAACACGCTTTTATAAAAAATCCAACTAAAAAAAGTATAAACAAGAAAAAAAAATGCAATGTAAAAAACGTGGGGTGCATGGTATCAATAGATCACTGAAAAAGCACCCCACGCTTTTTTACATCGTATTTTTTTTAATTAGTTTTTTCAGATATATTTTTTCTTTTTTTTATATTATTGCATTGTCATCGGTTCTTCTGATCTGGAAGACATCTGGACATCGATGAAAATTATGCTCAAAGAATCTGTTATATACATACATACAATCCAAGGTAATAAAAGCGTGTTACAAATGAATATAGAATCGGTGGTTTTATAAGAATTGCTCTGCAGAGTTATCCTTGCTTTAAATATTATCTAATTTAAAGGAAAAGAGTGTTTTCCTTAAACATGATTCCGAATAAATTGAAAACAAGTGAGTGTATGCGGCATTACATTGCTCGTTCGCTTTTAGTGATTTTAATTTCTGATCTGTAATAAATTCCTTCGTTTATACCGTGTTCAAACCTTTTATTTCTTTGAATCAAAGTCAAATACAAATTCAAATATTTTAATTTATTTCAAGGTATTTACAAACGCTTAATGAATGTCAAGGGTATAAATTAAAATGAACGATGAACTGCATCGGCTTTGAGTGCCTTGTCGACTAATGTTGACCGAGAGAAAAAAATCGACGGAAAAAAATGATGTGCATATGAAACATAAAATATTTAATTGTTACAATAAATTTTAAAATTCATTAATTTTTTGGTTGCAGAGTAGCAAACGAGCATGTAGTTCAATTGTTATTAAGCTTTCGGGACCTATATCTTAGTTCAAACTAGAGATAAGTACTATTTGCAGTCGTACAGCTACCTTACTACTCCTGAAGACTAAAACTGTGCCTCGCTTATAACTGTAACCGTCATCAGTTCTTCACCAACCGAAATACAAGAATTATTTCAACACGGATTATGAGGGTGATGATGGTACCTATCAGGCCGGAATATAGGTCAACCACTCATCGTTTTTGATATTAATATCTGACGTAGCGTAAATCACTTTGAAATATGGTAAACGCAAAAATGAAGATGTTTACTGTTTGAATCAAGAAATAGCTAGTTTTAAAGCTGGTACTTTGCCAAGTATTGAGTCAAACGTCAGTATGGTTATTCTATTGGTAGAATTTTGATGGGCGAACGTGCTCGTATAAATCCTAGTACCAATTTGGCAATCTCACCACTATCCATCGATAAAAATCTACAATAGGTACTCGAGGCTGTGCAATAAATCTTCAGAATTGATTTCCCGCAAAGAATTGCGAACTAATACAGAAGATATGTATCTATTTGAAGTCCATTTGCCATCTTCACTTGAATCATATCAATACGTATTACTACTTATTAGAAACAGTTTTATGTCTGTAATTACACAAAATTATAATTAACATATTATTTGAAGTTCTTTTAAAGTGAAATTTAAATGACCTTTATTCAAACTTGATTCTTACAGAACTATTTTTAACGTCATAAAAATCTACCACCGCTTTTAAAACGCTGAGCTATAGAAAAGAAGCAGTGAAAGATCCATAAGTGTGTTTATGCATCTTTTAAAATAAGCGCAAACTGTACTTTACAATTTGAGTTACATCAAGCCCAATATTCTTATCATTTAAATAGTATTATTTATTACTTTATAATAGGGTTTCTTAAAAAATATTTCATTTAATTAAATATTTACACTTAATATATTATATATTACTACGGATAATATATTTTTTTGTATCACAATTATATTTACTACTAGTCTCTTGTATAGTTAAACAGTTCATTTTTGTGGACATAATATTTTCATAAATACTAGGTACCGTGAAAATATTTTATCGTCTTGAACAATACTCGTTGGGATTCACGATATCCAGGATCATAAATATTTCCTATCGGTCCATTTTGTAGAATGAAAATTACGATGTTTGTGCAGAATTACCTCAAAGTAAAATACCGTAATTACATAACACTGTGAAAGTAACTAAAATAAACAAACAATAGCAAAAGGGACGTCCGAGTTATTTGATTTTCTTTAAAGAATATTTTGCGCACCAGACCTGGTTACTCCGATACTCTACGGTGATATACTGATCAATTATAATACAAAATATTTGTAAAATGTTATAAAGACCAATGTAAATAAAATAAATGAAGGATGCTTCGCAATAAAAACGGCAGGGTATTAATAAAAAAACTATGGCTAACTCTCCTTATTGTAAAGAATATTCTGTATTCATTAGTGACACAGTAATGGTTTGATGAGGACAATTGCATTAAGTTGTCATGTCCAGCGTAAATTCCCATCATCAACGATATTTTTTCGGAATAATTTCGCACTATTCAAGAGGTTAAATGAAACAGAAAATTTGCTCAATCACTCATTGACGAAATTTCGAAAGATTTAAGGCAATCCAATATTTACACACGATTGAAAATATAATGGAGATAACCCTTGAAATTGTGTTGCACGAAACAATGATACATTTTTTGGCTTGTTTCGAAAAGCCGGCGGTGTAACGTTCGCGTGATACTCTTTTTGGTGCATCGCACGCAATCGATATTTTTGGTAGCGGAAGCTTAGCAACTTGACTGAACTCGGTAACTGGGTATTAATTAATGGAAGTATGCAGCCATTTAAGCTCCATTTCGGCGGTTTTATCGCAAAAGTCTTTGTTCTTTTATGAAAGGCTGTCGACAGGTTGGACAAGATGAAATACTGTAGTCTAGATTTTTCGTTAGGTTTTATAATTAAAATTGCTAAAGACTTGATACTTTTAAATATGTGTCCATGGCTGGTTAGCAGATGTGTAAAAATATTTTGTGATGATGATTTAGCAATGTTAAAACAGTACATGTGTAGCAGATGAGTGTGCAAGCCATTGATGTTAAGAGGTCATTGCAGCCCAGGAACATCAACATCAACTTCAAATAAGACTTAAACGCTATTCGTAATCGGATTTGTTGCTACTCCTAAAAACTAAAATAGTCGCCTCGTATGTAAGTATAGCTGAAAACCATCGCTTTCCAATAAATCGCAAGTTGCTTTACGATAAAAATGGCAATGGTCTTTCCCATCGAACCAACCAGGAAATATTACATTGATTTTCAAGATTTATGTAAAAAACTACTTTTATACGCGGTTTTGCTCGAGTGGACGCTCTGGTACGTCATCCAAATCATTAACTTACTGCGCTCTCTCACAACTGGGCACAGGTCATCTATCCAAATAATAGGTTAGGTTATAGTTGCTGGACTAGCCAAGTCTACCAATCTTGGTAGAGTTTACTTGCCCTTTAGAAATTTATCTGGAAGTCTCGGTCATATAGGTTTTCTCTCGATATATTTCTTCAAAGTGCAAGCAAATCAATATTAATTTCTCATATTGCCGTAAGTCTAAATAATCAAAAGCGCATGGTATCTCTGGCAATCACTGCGGATTCGAACCCGGGACTTACCTAACAATAGACCAAAATCCTACAGTTTGTTCGGTTTAAGAAAGACCAAAATGTAGTTAGCACAAACGTGGAATCCAGTGGTTAGTTTATGTAAATCACAAATAGTGCAAAGTTCAGTGCGTAAAGATACAATTAGTTTTGTGTGCCGTGATATGGAACGCAAAAAAGAAAAACGAACTAGACGTAAGGTAGATAGATTAATCTGTTACTAGCTGCTGTCAACAGTTACCGCCCCGCCACCGCAGTTTCGCCGTGATCACGAGCCATGCAAATATCGGCAATTAAAAACCAAAAATCATTAATCGTGACTAACCTTTATCTAACATAATGTGTGGATTCCGTGATAATATCAGTTTAAAATCGTATGTGTACTTAGAAGTTAAAAATATCTTAATTTGCTAGAAGCGATCACTTATCTAAAACTCGGCTAATCGTAACGTCCATCCTGACAAATCGTTTACAATAAGTTGGCACCACAGAACTATTAACACTGGTACTTGTAGCAAATGGACGTCATTAGTTAGAATATGCCACTGATATATGTATAATATATGTATGTTGCAGGGTGATAGAATAACAGTTCTCTCTGGGAGGTACCACAACAGTTTTCATTATCCATCGTAAATCAGAACTTGTGTTTCGGTTGGAGAGGTGAGGTTATTACACTTATAAGCGAGGCGACCATCTCTGTCCTCGGAAGTAGCAACGCATTTATGCACTACGAACCTGTGTCTATCAGCGAGACATAAAAATCACAACTACTTCAATTAATTACTTATTATTAATTAACCGTTAAAATATTGATATGTAGAACGTTCATAACCGAAAATAAAATATATAATAGTTACGCACTTATAATTAACCATTTAAAGCACGCGATAGGTAAGTTTTAATACACAAATAACCATAAATAAAACAAATAACAATTAATCTCTGAAACGCAAATGACATTGAAAAATGTTTGTCAGGTGCGTGCTTACAGTACGAACTACAACTGTGTGAGAGACCGAAATCCTAACCACTAAGTTATTACCATTAAGTTATTACAACGCCTTATTATGTCGGAACGGAGCAATGACCAAGAATAGTTAGTTATAGTTAAGACCGTCTTATTCAGTTGAATATTTAAAATTACGCTATACAGTTAATTGCAGGCGTTTAAGTTCATATTTTGCGGACGAATCTCTAAGTTAATGCTATTCTATTATAAACAGAGACACCTTCAGTAAGTCAGTGATATACAGTATCAGCATTTTCACTTTCTAGGACGTAATTTATGCTTGTTGAACAAAGCTGCCATATCTCGCCGCCCATTCAAGATAATATTTTGTTTCGAACAAATATTCCAACCATATTGAGTTTTCTCGAAACAACACCCTGAAAACTTTTAACAATATTTGGGTAAAGTTGGTAACATTACCAGCCACCGAAGTTATCTCGTCGACGCTACTTTCTGATACCTCTTATATTGCAGAAATTGTTACGATCAACTTTTGCTATCCCGCAGAATCTTATGCGTGGCCTACATAATGTAAAATGTAAAAAGTCACTTTAAACTTAACCGCTTAAAAGACTCCGGTTCGTCCATTTCAACTTAGAGTCGCAGTTGTAAACTGTCTCGTATAACCCTAAGCATTATTTTTCTTGTTATACTGACTGTTTATTACTACTGACCAGGAACTTAGTGTTTGTTACGATCTAACCGACCTTAAGACTGATTAAAATGATCAGAAACGCATTATTTGCTACAACTCTCACTACACAAATCAAACACATTAAAATAATGAAAATACTGCATTTTTATATAAGTATATTTTATATTTGCATTTTTCTACTAACTTGTATTTATAAAGTGATAATATTGAATAATTTACATGTGTGCCAAGCAGTACTTCTTTCACACATGTTTACAGTGAAAGTATAGTTCATAAGCCTATTAAAATAGGAGAAAGAGATGAGAAATTGCTATAATTGCAGAGGAATTACAAAGGCTTCAGCTGGCCTCACATAATTCAAATATCTTTGTTCTATAAATTTAATCCAGATGACGGTTCAAGCAGTTCATTCGATGTCAACTGGTCTGTACAATATTCGAAAAATGTTTACAAAGCGTTCTGGAAACCAATACCTTTCGGTACAAGTCTAAACGGAACACTGATAAATGTGGATTCGTACAGGAAATCCCGGCTTAGTTGTGAGTGTTTTTCCAAGCAGAACAGTCATTCTGTTCCAAGACAAACGAGAAAGGATACCTCATAGTCGACTCCTTTTATCTTTGCGTCTCTTGACCTATTTAGGCTCACAAGCGGCATCAATTCTATGCTGGCATTGTTTGGTAAGTGGAGCGCTTGTAACTCAGTGGCGCTGGTGGATCTAAAACTAAGTTGTTTTTAACAACATTAAGACAGATACGATATGGGTAGAAACTAGGAACTACACAATAGGGAAATAATTATAACATATGATATTTATATGAGAATTTATTTTTTTGATAAGATATTTATTTTGGCGCGTTTGTGAAAACAAATCAGACTAAAGTTTGGGGTGAAATGAAATCAAACTAAAAATTAGGATAGAACGAAGGAACATGTATTCACGATTTATGTATTAATATCTTTCATGAATAAGAGCTGGATAAATGTTTTTTAACATTTTTTTTAATTTAAAATTTCGTCTATTAGTTATTACAATTTGTTGGAAAAATACAAAATATTTTATTAACTACGTCTAACAAATATAATTTACGTATGTACATAAGTACACACAGGCTTTTTTACTCCGAGATTCTTTCAATAATAATGTAAATGTTTTGTTAATGAATAATCATGTACCATTAAATCCTTATAAAAGTTGTCCGGTAGTTATCCGAAATCGTCTCAATGTTTTGTATATTATATTCCTCTATCTTTTGGCAGATAAGTAACTGATCACTAAATTCAAGGATTATCATGACAGTGACGGCTGAAAGATTTGACGTAACAATTTTGACGTATCCATTACTGATAGGGCGATCCGTGTCATGATTCGTCAATAATGGTTATCAACATGTAAGGAAATTGTAGCAAACAAAATTCGTATATATAACATAAAATAATATGAAATCAACACAGAATAAACCTATGCACCCAAAACCCTGAAATTTTTCACATAAGTTTTTTACGGAGCGTAAGTAAGCAATTAGACAGTAACTTTAAAAAATCCCGTCCTAGATAAAACATGAGATTTAAATGATAAAACAGAATAACATAAAACTAAGATAAAACAGAAGATTTAAATGTGTATGACTTTTTTCTTTTTCAGATGTGTTTCCAATATATCGTTTATTGGAAATATTATGTTTTTTACACATAATTTACATGTTAATGACAAAAATTATCTTTAAAAGTAATTTAAATTCTCTGTGCGGGATATGATCCAGCTCCTTTGTCACCAGCGGCGTCAATGAAATAGAATTATTTTTAAGATATTTATTTTAGGTACACGGACAAGATTTCAATAATTAAATGCATTGAAATACCGACTAATGCGCGAGAAAAGCCGCGGGCAAAATGATATGCCGAAGTTTCTTAGATTACTACTTCTTATAATTGTACTCTTAATAATTTGATGAAACTAACTGATAATGGCCCATAGAAATGCTCTATTTCACAAGGTCGCATTTGAAAAGCTTTTATGTGAGCAAAAAGTGTTAAATGCAATAAAGCTCTTAGCACTGCAAGGTCGAAATGAGACCTAGATTAGTGAAGATATTTCACAACAAAGAGCAAGAAATTAGGAACAGACCGTGGAGTTAAGTACTTTGTTAATTTGAAAATTTTATATCATGCTTTAAATTTGGTTATAATACGAATAAAAAAAATATATCTGCCGAATATGTTAATTCCAAACAAAGTTCCAAAGTATTTTTTTATGTGAGAACTGTAGCAAACGAGCATGCATACCACCTGATGGTAGATAGTCGCAGCCCTTAGAGGTCTATGTGCCATCACAAATATGGCTGAAATCCTATTTGAGTTCGAACATGGATGCGGAACATGGACTCTTGAGGACTAAGATTGTCGCAACCACATCTCTCCAACCGAAACGCAAGTAATGCTTTACGGCGGATTATGAAGGTGGCTGTGGTACCTCCCCGATCGAACTATAGTTCTCTCGCCTTAAAAATTTTATCATTACATTGCTTTATCATCAAACCAAATCTTAAATCTTCTTTATGTCTGTAAATATACATAAAGATATAAATAATTAAATCATTCCATTCATTTCAACGGTTGAACATACGTTCATAGTGTATTCAACCACGTATCAAACCCAGAATCCTAGAATCCTGTGCGTTAAACCGGGTATAGTTATCACAGCTGCATAAAATATCTTAGAAAACAAGTTATTTCAACTCAAAATAATATCACCCTATAAGAGCATTATTCATCTGGCCATGTAAATGACTTGTTTTTATTTATTGTGCACCTAAATTTAGCTTTCAAGCTGCTTATTATAATATAAAACAAATAATACAGCTCGCTGAGAGTTCTCTGTTGCAAACCATTATACATGAAGGTACTATGGTAGCAGCTCGGGTTTAGCTCAACGTATTTTGAAACTGCTAGTGATTTGCATAAAAGAAAGCTATACGATACGGATGTTTTACGACAATAAATTTAAATTACTTATTATTGTGGCTTAAGTAACTGTTTTAAAATATTTTCGCGTTATATTCCCTTTTTAATTTCTGAAAAGTAATGTGACGATTCTGATAGGAAGGAAACTGACCTTGAAATGACTAGAATGGAGAGAACTCATTTAAGACATCAAAAGAGTACAAATTTCATCGGTCATCCAAGAAACTATGACAACATATATACATATGCTTATAACTTTAGTTACATGATATTCTCAGATAGTTAATTTAAAACAATCGAAAATGTCATAATCATAATCAATAATTTCTTGTTGGATCAGGTAACAAAGATGATAGTACAAAAAAAGTTATGGGCCGTCTCTTATCCTACCCTTTAAGAGTGTACAAAGAACATAAGATTAACATTAAATAAAATAAAAGTCAAAAATCATTGACTAACCCGGCGAAATATACACAAGTTAAGTGACATTATTTATGTACATACTCGCTCTTAATATTTTAAGTGATATAATATACGATAAGTTAGCTAATTTAGGTCATCGAAAAGGTTCAAAATTTATGAACCTACCTAATTTAATATACACAAATTAAGTCATTCTAGCTAAACATATACATATAAATTTTAATCTGGTTACCCTGAAAATATATACGAGTTAAGCCGTTTAAGGTATATATATGGTTATATATATACTTTACCTTTATACGGTTAACGATATGTAAGGAGGTTAAGATGAATTGTAATATTATAAACAAAGTGACAAGCGAGTGGCTTTATCGCAAACTGCTGAGGTAATATCACTTATCCACGTTAATAATGTAGACGGTGGAGTGTAAGCTCTAGTTGCAATTTTTCACAAACCGTTCCACGGTAATTTTATTGGACGGCATAAACCTGGTAGATGGCCCTGACCAGATGTTCTGAGCTAGATAAAATGGATACTTCAAAAGTATATATTTCTTATAAGACGAATTGTATTTAAGCAAGTTAGTTGTGTCTACGCAACGAGTTCGTTAACTAACTTAACGAGTGTAATATCCGGCAATCAGACAGACGAAGCAATTACTATAAGAGATTAATATTAATAAAAGTGAAATAAAACATCAAATGAAAAGATAAAGTCAACTTTTAACATGTATGCCTAAGGGTATCACGAGGAAACATTATTTTGATACATATTACATTGTTTGGATAATTAATTAAACTAGCTGATTATTTATCAAAATAATGTGATTTTAGCTACATTAATTTGATTGATAATTAGTTACTTAAAGTGTAAAAAATATATGGTTAATTTTCAAAATCAATCACAGACCTTAATCAGAACATAATGGTATGTTCTTATATCTTTATTCTATATTCTTATAAAGAATGTATATATGTACGTTAATTTTTAACGTTATTGGTTAGTCTATAAGCAGTGTACAACAAAAAAGCTTCCTGCTGTCTGTACTGTTGAATCTGCGAAACGTATTTTAAATCGGAAGAAAAAGGAAAAAGAAAAGTTGTTGATATGAAGATCAATCACAACGGTAAAGACCATTCGTTGATTGGAGAGAAGGTTATAGCGCTTCACAAAGTCTTGGTAAGGTTAAAGGTTCTTGATATAGCTCGTTTGACAGTAACGTTTGATATTGTCCTTATTGATGATTTTTAATTTTGAAAATACTACTCCAAGTAAACTGTTTTTTTTCCTTTTGGACTTAACTTACAAGTGCGTGATATATTTATGAAGAATTTATAGATATAAATAAAAATGCCACTAAAATAAATTAATAAGCCAAATGGAGGTCAAGTAAGAAATGCAAACTAGCTGAAGTAATTTTTTTACCTGTTAAATTACATTAATGAAAACCTTAAAACGAATTATAGTGAAAGCCTAACCGCAACGATCTAATGGGAGTCCCAAACCATACGGTATGGTGTCAAGAACGCTAGCTGTTTTCCCGCATTAAATAGTTTCATTTCATTCATTTAGTTAAATAGCGATTGCAATTCTCTGCGCGAAATATGATCCAGCTCTTTTGTCTCCAGCAATGTCGATCAAATGAAAAGCCAATATTTTTTTGGCACCCGGAACCCACGGACAAAAGGTTTTGAAAGTAAAACGGAATAAACACGTAATCATTGCTAGTTAGAATTAGTTTGTTTTTATAAAGTTCGTCATATATGTATTTTTACCTAGAAAGTAACTAATACCAAGTAACTATAGTGGTAAATAAAGTTAGTGCGTGGGGTAGATGATGTTACAGCTTAAAATAATTAAGAGGTTAGTCTAAGATAAACTACAGGTCTCATGTCTCGAGCTTGCCTTGGATCAGCAACTAAAAGCTTAGTTCAGAGAACTTAATGGGGTGAAAAAAGTCGTTTCTCAAAGTAGAAGTCAAAGTAAGTAAGTTTATTATATGGTGCCTGTAGGCAACACAATTGTAAAATTTTTTTTAATATTGCCAAATATGTATAATAATGTGTATCTTGAAAAAAACTATGGTTAAAAAAAAGGAAAATTACTATTACAGGTATGTAAATTTCATAATATGTCATAATTTAAAAATCTGTAAAAGTCAATTTTTTATTATAAAAATAGTTTGTTTTTCGTACGTTACAGTATTGTTGACATACGGCTTTTAATAGTATAATAAGACGTAATTGTGAAGTTGCTGTAAAAATTCTTATATTTAAATTTATCAGATCATTGCCCAGTTTCAAAATAGTCAAAAAATACTAAATAAAAGCGAAGATATGTTATTCTTCCGGAATCTTAACACACATATTTCGTAGGAAAAACTTTCAGTTTGATCCCATTGAATTTCTCGAAAATATCTCGTAAACGTAGAAAATAAGGGATAGATTTTAGTCGTACACTTTGTTTCAATTTGAATCCATTTACGTATTTACGTATTATTCATGAATATTTTAAACATTAGCATTCCTAAAGGTATAAAACGGGATATGCAATTGCTTGGAAACCGATTTATTCAGTAAAAGTTATCACCATAAATGTTCTTGAACGTAAGTTACTGCGTCTAATATACTTCGTTGATGAGATCTTCCCAAATAGATACTTCGACGGTAAACACAATTATATCGTAGTGAAACTACGTGACCAGTTGTCGCAATGAGGGCTTTAACATTTTAACTTTCAACTTATTTATGTGACATAAAATGTAATTACATGAAGAATTCGCGTGTAAGCCTCTGGCTTGGGGCCAGCGGGCACCATTCGCGAGTAATGTGTACATTTGAAATTATCTTTGTTGTAGTAATGGCTTTACATGGATTGTGTATTTATAATATATTCATAAATACAATATTAAGATTTCAACAAGAGGTAGAGTGATTTCTGAGGTAGGTTTTGGTGCATAATAAGTAAAGTTTTTTTTTTGTAAATTGGACGAGAAATTAAATAGTAAAATTCCTTATAATAATTCAGACGTCGTTCGAAATAGATGTTTCTAATTGTTAGTTCTTGCAACGAGGTAATTCCTACCGGATGCATGTAAGAAAGAAAATTTATGTAAAAATAAATATAAACACTTTTATCCGAGCGATGCTGGACCGAGTCGCTAGTTTATGTATCAAAATCAAAAAAAAATCAATAATGCTTTATTTATACATCTTAGAGATAGTTACAAGTTGTGGGATCTTCCCTGGTAAGTGTATAAGACCTGTGTTAGGAAAGTCCCCTCTTCTTTCCATGTATCCGTATGTGTATAAATATTATTAATACTAAGATAGTTAGGTAAGATTAATAATTTTTTTTTATAGAAATAGAAATACTAACAGACATAGAAATAGAAACTTATTCATCATCATAATAGTTAACAGCATGGAACAAAGGAAAAACGAATAGAAAAATAATAAATAAAGATACTTTATATAGAAAAGAAACCTGTTTTGGTGGCTACCGTAGCTCATCTAGACCCATGGAAACTCGGCAGACGTACACGAGGCTTCATGATAACCTCTCTGAAGTATTTAAAAATTATTTTTTGAGAAGAAATTCGTTGCGAAAATCTGTAACTAACTCATAGTCTAATACGGATCATTTTCAAAAAAGGTATTTATTTTCAAAGGATGCTATGACATTAATATCACCTGTATAAAACCCAAGTGTTACCCTTTAAGGGTTATTGGTAATACCGGAGACCGGAAAGGGAAAGTTTATGTTATTTACAAAAGGACAGCTGAAAGTGGACCTATATAAGTCCAAAATGTAATATTTTACCAGAAAACAACATATTTGCAAAGATATTGGTTTTAAACCAACTTCAAAAAGGGAAGGTTCGCAAATTTTGTATTTTTGTTTTCAGCAGATTTTCGTCAATTATTAACCGAATTGGTTACACATACATATATTTTTTCATATAGATTAAAATATATCCTATTTCAATTTTATTTTGAAACGGAAATACCATTTCTAAGAATAGAAAGAAATTTGAATTTTCTTTTGGAGTTAAGTTTAAATGGAATTGTGTAATGTATCTACAAGGAATCTCTACATAATACAAAACTCTACATAAAAGTTGTTTTCCGTCATTTGTTCACTAAGATCTTTTAAACTACGGTTTAAGATCTTTATTATTTCTCATAAAGAATTGCAATTATATCTGTTAATTAAGCATGTTTTCTCAGTAATTAAATTTTGTAAATTCTTTATGAGAAATAATAAAGATCTTAAATCATAACTAAGCAATGGATTTTAAGGCTGTTTGTCACCCTTCTCACATAAAAAGGTGTAATACCTTTATTAATTACCTTAAAGGTACTTATTTACCGTTATATTTCAAAAATGTTCCTAAGCGCAATAAAGTTATACTAACAGAAGAGAGTTTCTTTTCTAGCGTTTTCGTAATGGAATTGCTTTCTGTTTTCCTAATTTTAAGTGAGTGGACATTGCGGCTGGAATTGTTTCTTTACGGCAGTGTTCTTGCATAACGAGCCCATTTCTTTTCTTTTATATTAGCTTCCTTTTGTATATTCCCTTCGTAGAAATTTATTTATTATTTACTTACTAATATTTATTTACTTAACACCGGCAGGAATTGACAAGTTTGAGGTTAGACGTAGACTTTAGATATAACAGACGTAAGTAAGAAAGCATACCGCAATACGTGTCCTATTAAATAAAATATGGTCCCTGTACGAAGCTAAACATAAATTTATGATCGAACTATATATTCGTATATATAATAAGTTTTGTAGATTTTTTATTTAAAGATGTATCCAGGTTTTTCGTTTATCTACCCCGGTACGTTCATTCTCGGCATGGTGGGATACATTAAATTAGATACATGAAGAGGATTTTTCCTTGCCAAATATCTGTTTAAAGTTTAGCGATGTATGGTGGATAATCAGACTATTTTACGGGAGTTGGGGTTATGCGTGCCGGACGGCGCCGACCGGTGGCGGCGGCCCGCGCGCCTCTCCAAGCTACTGCGCGAAGCGGCGCTCACACGTCCACTCCGCACACTTAACCCTGTGGCTGACAATATCAAAATCAAAAATCAAAGTCAAAATCAAAATCGATCGATTTATTCAGTTGCACATTACCGTAGATTTAATAGGATAAATTTTAATGTTGTACTTATGTAACGCATTAGGGTACTCTGTATTGTTGTAGTTTGGATGTAATAAATAAATAAATGTTCGGGTGCTTCAGAGACAATTTAACATCAGATGGTCTGCACGCTCGTTTGCTACATTTCAATATTAAAACCAAAAAGTATATATTGTTTAAGTTAGGCATTAATTATAAGTTAAAAGCTTTTCTGTAATGAACATTTAAATTATATGTAAATTAAGTAATTAAACATTTTAAAAATAATGAACAGGATTTTCACATTCAAACTCGTTTATTAACCGTACGTTAGCCAAGTGAAGAGCAATGAGTGTTTTCACGTATTTCAAGAGGCTGTATGGAGTACGTGCTTCAACAAGGTACGGTTGGTTTTCGGCTAATTAATTAGATAAATTCATTCTTCTAACGTTCCTTTTTAGCATGTTTGTCTTTTTTGTTTTAAAATAAGCCACATTAATATTAGTTCCTATATTCAAATACCCTAATACACCTAGATAGAATGATACATTTTTTTGGTGAGAAGATTAGCAATAGTGCATGCAAACCACCTGATGTTAAGTAGTCGCAGACCATAGACATCCACGTACAATCACAAAGACGACTGAAATCCTATCTGAGCTTGATCATATGTTGCTACTTCGAAGGACTAAGATGTTCGCCTCGCTTCAAAGTTTAGCTGGCAATCGCTCCTCTCCAACGGGAGCTCAAGTTTTTTTTTTATTGTGAAAAAGTAAGAAACGGGCATTCAGGTCACCTGATGTTAAGTGGTCTCTGCAGCCCATGGACAACCACGTCCAATCTCAAATAGAACAGAAGTTCTATTTAAGGA
>DWON01003097.1:0-18814 GCA_018251015.1 Phocides pigmalion okeechobee
AATCTTACTAACCAGTTGTTAAAAATAATTTTGAAAGTTGGTGGCACACATATTGCCACCACCAGCTAAAGGGTTAATATTTTGTAGAGCGTTATGTAAGTAAATATTATAATTAAATAATTTTGTTTGACCATTGCATTTTAAACACATAATTAAGTGCACGAAATAATTTATTTAATTGTATTGCACGTAGTAATCGTAATGCTGATGAAAAAAAAATGTATGTAAACTAAGCGCGTTATTTTTAATCGTATGCAATAAAACATTACATGTATAATTAAATAAGCGTATACACAATAGTACTTTCTAGCTATACAAAGATTGTGTATCTAAGCTAAGACAATAAAATAAATAATAGTAAAAAACACGTTTTTATAAAAAAATCCAACTGAAAAAGTATAAATAAGAAAAAGAAATTGCGATGTAAAAAAACATGGGGTGCATGGTATCAATATATCACTGAAAAAGCACCCCACGCTTATTTTATATAGCAATTTACTTTTCTTACTTATACTTTTCTTACTTACAGTTGGATTTTTTTTATAAAAGCGTGTTTTTTAGTTTTTTTATATATTTTTATTTTCATATTATTGCATTGTCATCGGCCCTTGATACGTGTGCAAAGTTTCAAATTAATCAGATATCAGGAAATTGGTGAAAATTATGCTCAAAGATGCCATTAGATACATGTGTACAACCCAAGCTAATAAACGCGTATTAATAAGCAAATGTTGGGCAGTGAATTACGCAATTATGGAATGAAATTACAAAATAGGAATGTGTTCAATGTTGATTTTTGTTGGTTATTATTAGGTTATTCTATTATCATCAGTAGGTATATCTACGTGCTATTTAAATTCATCATTTCTTGTAAGCGTCGTACGGTACTACTGTGTAAATAGGATGTTTACGTAAACTTGTAACAGATGGCGCCACTACTTTAGTTAAGTCCATAAAAATGTACATATCATAGAAATATGACAATATAATGAAATTATTTATTCTAAGACTCTAATTAAGTTATTAAAAAATAAATTCATGTTAAAAGCTGTGTGAAGTAGTCAATTCTAAATATTTTTTTGTTTTGAAAGATGAAATAAGAAATAAACTTTTTTTAGATTCAAATAATAATATTATCTGCCTTATCTAAATACTTTGATATTGAAAAACACAACATTGCTGTAATAATATAAATAAATTTGCAAATTCGTTGAATTTTGTTTTGTCTACATAGTTGCGCGATCTAGCGGCATAAAAGTGTACTAAAACACCCGGTAAATGCACCGCCTTGCCTATAATATCATGGTATACTTACAGTGCAGGTATAATCACATAGTACAATATGTGATATAAAGATCAGAGGAAACCGTCTGGACAGAGCACCAAGGGAAACTATACCGTTATCAGTTGTGGGAGACCTGTAAGAGATTGTTCCATTTTTATTGTGGTATTGAGATATAGAGGCGTCTGCTAGAATCTCATTGTACTGTCGTAATACTTCTTATATTTGTTGAATGTATAGATTTTTATTCTTTGCAAAGATGTGCTTGAGACTTGTAACATTAATTTATAAATTTCATTTTACGAGGATAAGGATTATTGTATTCTGTATGTACATACGAGTAGATATGATAAAAATATCTTGTACCTGCAGTTTGTTGCATGATACTATTATATAGGTGATATTTTAGAAAAAGAAGCTATATTTATACTTATACTATTTTTTTATATGCATAACGAGTGTTACTATCAAAGAAATTGATTCATTAACACGCATTTATTAGCTTGGGATGTGTGTATGTAACGGAATCTTTGACCATGATTTTCACCAATTAATTGTGTGATGAATTTGAAACTTTGCACACGTATCAAGGACCGATGACAATGCCATAATATGAAAAAAATGTGCGTGGAAAAAGCACCCCATGGTTTTTTTACATCGCAATATATTTTTTCTTATTTATAATTTTTTTTGTTGGATTTTTTATAAAAGCGTGTTTTATTGTTGTTTTTAACTATTATTTATTTTTCATTTTTTAATTTTATTTTAGTAGTAATAATTCAAAGTAGATTCAAGCATTTTCAGGTTGAAAATTTTAATGTTATATGTTCAGTTTCAGTGAAATAAGTGAAAGAAATCATGTGCACAATTTTATATCTCTATTAAAACGTTTAAAACTTTCACGTAGATTCTATAAGTACCTTCGTGCGGGAAAGATGGTAAATTCCAGAGCCAAGCTTCAAAAAATGGAGTGAAACCCGGATTAACACATAAAAGTCTATTGTTTCTTTGGAGGTATATTATTCATTATGAATTTTATCGGCGAGAAAAAACATCTATTCTGATATCTATTGGTAACAGACTGATGAACCAATGACAATAAAATGAAAAATTGACACAATAGAGCTGGAATTAATAAAAAATGTGGTCGTCACGGACGTTGAAAGTATTTTAAATTAAAGAGTACAAATAATTGCAAATTGAGTAAAATAAATCATGACAATAAAAAATATACGTTTTCTTCATATTCTTATAATAATAAAAAATAAAGGCCGATGACGTGGAGGAAGAATGACGGCTTAACAAAATGTTATGCCGTTTACTGTGACGCCATACGATTCAGTTTTATCACAAAGTCGCGTCAATAGACGTTTCAAATAAAAGAGATAAAGCCTTGTGGTTTTTCATCGTGATAATGCCGCACCACATAAACCTTTACTTTGTCATCCAAATAATTTTGTTACCTTAACAATACGACTATTAAATATAAATAAATAGTCTATTCTAGTAAATGGTCAATCCTAAATGCATATATCTATTTATGCGCAAAGTACACAAACACAAGATTTAACAGTACAGCTATTTTGCAGTAGGGTATTTTTTCTTATGTTAGTTTTGAAACAGAAAATCTTGGATTTTTGTTTTTCTTTAAACTGTCTAAACCATATTGTTTGATATTAGTCAATTATTTATTTTACCCATTGTTATGTAACCGATTTATGATTTTTGACTCCACTTGAATACAATTAATATTCGTTAATATTATTAAAGAGAGAAAACATACATAGAGCGGGATCTTGGGTGGTTTTAATATTAGGAAGCAGGTCTTCCTAGGTAGTATTTTAATTTGGTATTATAAATACGTGTTATGAAATATGTTTCAATCTCTCAAAATTGAAATGTTTGTTTTTTTTTTCAAGACGAGCAATGTATTATAAACCGTTAGTGACTTTATAGAATGGTTCATTTGCTGGCGACTAAAATGTCAAAATAAGGTTTAAAATATTTAGGATTGAATGTGCAGTTGAAGCCGCGTGGTTCTCGGAGTAACTCGTAAATTGCGAGTGGATGCAAACCTCACTTATTATTCAATTCTATCAATTGTGCACAGAGAGACGTTTTCATGTGATAACGAACACTTGACTTTTCCATTAAGTCAATTTTTTCGTCACCGAGACGATTGACGTCAGTGAAGATGTAGTATTAATAGCTGGTTATATGTTATTGGAGCGAAGGTTATAGGTAGAGTTGCAGTGGCAGGCGTGCAGTCGGGACGGCGGCAAGGGGTGCGCGTGGGCGGTATGCAGGGGTGAGGCCAGACGGCGAATGAACTGCAGAAAGGGTTAATGCTCGCTTCCCCTGCAGCACAGCCACCCACGCTCTATGCCACTGAACACTTGTTTTACCTACTCACGAACAAGTGTACCGCTCATCGGTCTACGGCTACAAAGTAGCAATTAGTAAATCTTATGAGTCAACGCATTCAGCTCTTTTTAATTTATAATCAGTAGGTATATATCAAAGTACAGTGTCACTACTTTTATGCATATGCTGTAGATGCTACATGTAAGAGACGTGTGGCCGTGTTCACGATTAAATCTTAATGTATTACTTAATTATGAGATTCGTAGAGCCAATGCCAGCCACACCTAATACGTTCCGCAACTTAAATTAGTTTTCAAAAGCTTGAAAGCAACTTCTTTTAAAGTAAAACAGTTGCTTTGTCCTTAGTATTCGTCTAAAAAGTTATTTTTGTCAAACATACATGGAATAGCAATAAAGATATAATTGACGTAGTTAATATGTTTTGGGAAAATAATTTACATAGAGAAATAAATTGCGATAACATAAATCAAATTTCTTTTGCTTTTGAGTCTTTGAGTTTTGTATGTTTGTATATTGAATTATGAGAGCCACACTTACTTGTGACCTAGAGATAGCAGTTCTGTAGAGTTTATATGTTTTGGCTTGATAAGGAAATGATTTTCATGACGTGATACATCTTAATCTTTCGACTAGCAAAATATATCAGATATGTTGCTATCCGATCATGTAGGACACCTAACTTATGTGTAATTAGTCGCCAACACTAATGGATGGTAGTAACCATTTGATATACGTTAGACTGCATGCTCGTTTGCTATTCAAATGTCTTGAGTATAAGATTGTATGCTAAAAATTAATATCTAAAAATTTCGCAATAGTGATGGAAGCGAAATATCATATTTATGTATAGTGTTAAAACGTTTTTCAACTTATTTCGGAGACTTATAGTTATTAGTCTTTTAAATTAATATTTTGCATGTCAAATTAGAAATACTTAATTATTTCTTTAATTTCGTTAGTCTACTTTATTCTCAATTACTAAAAAGGATTACTCCTTGTCTACATTATAACGTAAGCCTCTGTGCCAAATTTCAGCTTTCGAAATCCAAGGGTTAGGCTTGGGCGTTGATGAGTCAAGATATTTTTGCATATTTATTGATCGCCAGAGTCAATTCCATCTTGAATTTCAATATTATTCTTCATCTTTTTTTCTTCAGTATTATTGACATCTTTTTCATCACTTTATTACTTAATTATATTTTTCTGTAGTTTAAAGTGCCCTTTTAAGTAAGATATCAAAATTGACAGTAAGTCGACAAACTACAACAAATCCGTGGAAATTCGTATGAATGGTAGCCATATCATGAGGTGAAGATGTGTCTTTATGTGCGAGTATTTTATGCCATCCACATTCTATTGAACAGACACACCGTAATGCAAAATCGAATGCTATATATGATAGCGAAGTAATATTCTAATATTCAGATATACTTCAATTACTATTGTCAAGTGGCGTCATAGTAGGAATTGTAGTATCATTGGGTACCAGTTGCAAACAGACTTTCACTCAGAGAAACAAATTCATTGTATATAAAGAAACATAGTCTATTTTTACCATAGAAATGTGCTCCGTAAATCCGTATACGGATGTGTACGCTCGCGGTGCGAAGCTCGTATACATATAGTCCTGAAGCTCGCTCAGCAAGACACTTTATTTTAAAGTTTCTTGCATTGAACGGTTAGAATTCTTATGGTGCCATGTGCCTTCACATTTAGATACCTGACTGGCCGGAGATCAATTATTACGAATGATTAGTATAAATGCGAATTAATTACTTAATGAGTTATTTATCTTAATCGTTTTTGGTCATTACAGAATATCATAAGTCTGTCTACCTGTACAATGTACTTTATTCTTCCGAAAATCCTGTGAATATTTAGAAAGAATTATCATTACATATTAGTTATGAATAAGTGGAATGTTTACTTAGATTGTACAAAGCTAATGATTTTAGTAATTATAAACAGAATGTGGATTGCTGATCATGGTTTGAAACAAAGCGGTTAAATGTTTGGATTTCAGTAGCCTTATTACCAAGAGGTCTAATTTAATATAAAGTTTGTATTCTGGTTTGAAGAGCGTGCTAAGGTAAATTTATCTTTTAGTGTTTTATCTTGACCCATAAGAGTAGTAATCGAATTCGTTATCTACTTTTGGTTACAGGTTACAGGTGTCCATGTGACCAGTGACAACCTAACATCAAGTTTATTATGCTCATATGAAAAAGCGCCGCAAATCGTGCGTGTGACTTAGTATAAAGCAATGCCAATCAGTCTCATCAGTTTTTGGAACAACAATTTGTCTGAATAAATTAATTTATAGTCAGTATGATTCCCGTAGATAAATATGTATATATGTATGTTTGGTATTTATGACCTGTTTAAGGGTCTATAGTTTACGTTGCTGGCCGAAATACTGAAAGATATAAATTCAAATTCAAAATTAACGTTTAGCCTTACATGGAAAATCAGTTACATTCAGGTACGAGGTGTACCGGTTCCATTTTAAGACGAGGCAATTTGAGTAAATTGTGGTGGGTACCCATTTGCAATTGATTTTTCTGTGATCTTATTTACTGGCAGATGCAGGTATCCTCCCATTATCAATTAAGGTCTGTAGTATACTCCACTATGCAGCTCCAATTAGTACGGCAGGTTCTGGTTATGATTAATTCGCCTGTCGGATATTTAAAAACGACAATAGGGCCTTAACGAGGTTAAATGACTGCTATCTATCGATATAGATTGAGACCGATTATTTAACGAGTCCAATAAAGCAGGGCAATGCGAATGAAATTCAGTCCCAGCGATCACCTATTCAACTTATGACCACGTCTAACGTTTCTTAACTTGTGGATCGTTCACTCTCGAAACGAGCCACTGGGCTACGCCCGCTTCAAGCCAATGAATTCTATATTATCAAAATTATTAATTCAATTATGTTCCAG
The DNA here is from genome assembly GCA_018251015.1 of Phocides pigmalion okeechobee. Classification (NCBI taxonomy): domain Eukaryota; kingdom Metazoa; phylum Arthropoda; class Insecta; order Lepidoptera; family Hesperiidae; genus Phocides; species Phocides pigmalion. The sequence continues at coordinate 6,616 of DWON01003097.1, forward strand.
AAACATATTTCAACAAATGACACATTTATCAATAAATCAGTATACCTTAGTACTTTTACTATGTAAGTATTGTCAAATTGTAAATAAGGAGTGTAAATAGGAGAACTTTTAAAATATTGTTTAATTTTTTTTTTAAGTAAAAATGCTTTCCCAAAAGTACTCTATCAGAGTTATGTAAAACAAAATTACTTTTAATTTTTCTTTTTTTTTTTTCTTTTTTCTCGAAAACCTTTGGTTGTCACTTCAATTCCATTGTTATGTAATATGCCAGGTTAACCTTTGTTAAAATTCATATATTCTCCGGCTAGATTGCAACAGGCTATGATTTTATAATATCCTAATCATTTCTTAATATTAGTATTTTCTTGGGCAGACAGACGGGCAGGAGATTAAAAGTGGTTATTGCGACCATTGAAACTTATGTAGCTGCTGGTACCATCATCACCGGGGGCGTCCTAGCCCAGTGCATCGCGATCTTTGATCTGTTTTTGCACTTTGTTTGAAGTATGCCATACCATATGGTTTCGGTAATAACTTAAAAGGAAGATTTTTTATATATTTCATATCATAATGTTTGGGTAATAATTTAGTCCAGCCGATATTGTCATATCGAAATCCCTATTTCTATTTCCGCACACCTTGCTATTATATAAAAACGGCCACAAATACGTTGTCCACTTTATTTCTAGGTTTTTGTTTTTTTAAACCGAAAACTTCTGATTTACCCTACTTCATATGTTGTACATTGAATACCTCTACCGCAATTCGCTATTTATATTATCTTACAAGTAATCAATGACTAAAAATAATTGTACTTAAGAAAATTAACGTTTATATCATCAAGCGGCTTAGCGCCGTTAATGCTTGTATCTTATAAAAAAATAATCTTGAGATGCAGACATCAAAAGATTTTTACAGGTCTAGTCAAAAGATGACGAAGAAGACTTCCTTTAAAATCTTATCAAACTATTATAACTATAAATATGTTTAAAATACAGCTATTTGTACTATCCAAGAACTAATCAAGACTTTATTTTATTTTATTGCAAAATGTTTTTCACCATGTATTATTTCTTGAAAACCTAAGATATGGACCTTATAAATGTATTCTGTATGTAACGCGAAGTATTGGTAATCCATATGTACCTAGTACCCAGTAGCATTAAATAAAATGGAACACGTCTAACAATAAAGCCGAGCAGGATTATTTACAAGCGCGTACAGAATGTTTGCCGGGAAAATAAACGATTCATTCTTCCGAGGCACATAATAGGTACATTAGGTATTTGGTACATAGGCTCAATCTTCGTAACAGGGTCAGGGTACTGGGTGAGGAGTAAGGCGCGTGCGCGCCTAAAGGTCAAGGTCGGATACCCTGGAAGATTTTCTCTGGGTTCGACGACCTAAGGCCGTATTTGAGGGTGAGTTGCTCCCGAACAAATTGGGACATGTGACCTTCACCGTGACATGACCGCAAAATCGGCACGTGTATGAGTTCGCGTAGGCGTTCGCGTTATTGAACTGTATTCTGTAATATGGATCTTTACAGATATACATACATACATTAATAGGTATACATCCATTTGTATATACGAATGAGCCCGAACATAGTGATTGTACGATTTACTCACAAATGTTATTTTCTCCTATCACCAAAATAAAATCTCGTTAATGTAAGTACTTTGATAGGCCCCATTGCGAATTCTAGAACAGTGATGAATCATATCTTTTGCGATAGGTCAATGGTATCATAAGGGTGCCTTATATTCCAGTAAGACAATATGAGGACTTATGCCTATTATGACAATATATTAAGGTTAAGTGAAGAACAGACTATTATAGCCAATTAGTAACGTGAGATGTTTATTTATTATGACGTACTTATCTGTAATATTTTTATATCTTCGCTTTATTTCTTTTCGGTAAAATTTAGCAAACAAATGCGCAAATCATCTCATTTTATGTGATCGCTGCAACCCTTACCCATCCAAATACAAAGTCAAATAGCACTGAAGTCCTATATTATCTCATACACTCTTGAGGACCAAGATGGGTGTCTCGCTGGTAAGTATACCTTGAAACTTCACCTCTTCAATCAAAACAGCAGATTATGTGGATGGGTACCACTTATTACTTACTTATTCACGAGTAATGTTAGAAACAAACATATTAATACAACAACGTAACGAGAATTAACGGTTCAATTGCAGAGGAAAATTTCATAGAACTTGTCAAGGTTCGATTCTCGTGTCACTACAGCATATGTTCTAGTTTGAATAGGTTTGGGTGTTCGTTGTACATTTGTCATTTAATGATTCAAGATTTTGAAAAGTTTTTAAAGGTGGGAGGACTGCAGTTCGACCGGGAAGGTACCACCGCCGCCCTCGTAATCCGCCGAAAAGCATTACTTGTGTTTCGGTTGGAGAGGTGCGGTTGCAGACTACACTTTGAAACGAGGCGACTACCTTAGTCCTCAGGAGTAACAACGTGTCTACGTTCGAGCTCAGATAGGATTTCGATCGTGTTTGTGATTGTACGTGGATGTCTATGGGTTGTGACTACTTAACATCAGGTGGTTTGTATGCTCGTTTGTTACTCTTTTAATATATAAAAAAAAACATATTGATCTGTAACCAAGTGGCTTAAAAGGTTTCCTTATCATTCATCGGCATATCAGCCAGGTTGTCTGTATATGAGTCATTTTTGTTGCCGAATAGCGACGATACGTAAACGCAATTTGGATGATAGATTTGTCCTGAGAACCGCTGATACAAAGTTGTAGTAAAATTTTTAAATATAGTTTAGCTGAGAGAGGAAAGAATTCAATCATTAGGCAATGGAATACAGATACTTCTCCAATAATGATGGAGAAGGCCTTAATTAAGATCTTTTAATGTTTATGCTTTGTGAAAATTTGTTTGTTAAGTGATCGAAATTGTATTGTCTCCTTTGTCTTGTACAATCGAAATTGTATTGTACTGTTTAACAAGGGGGAATAATATTCTGAAAAATATGGTAGCAAATGTGAACAATACTTTAACAAACATAGGTTTAACTAAGATATGTTATTTAGATTTTACATAAGAGATGGTAAAGAGATGCGTTCATACAGGCAGACTTTTGACCGACCTCAGAACTAATCCAAAGGTCGTTACTCCAATCTGATATTTTAATGCAATAAAAAAAATATTTACCTTCTATAACTACAAGACTTGCAAGTTCATAACGCTATTTCTGTAAAGTATTTAATCTCTAACTTTAAAACCCTATATCTAAGTCAAGTACGTCTAAGTTTTATCACTAGTGAGCGTGGTTTTACGGAAGCAACATATTATGTATTTCGGTATGTTCACTAGTAAGGTGGATTTACTATATCTTTAACGATCTCTATCTGAGAGGAAACCTATGCCTTATAGAAATACAGAGTGGTTGATAATGAATGACAAAACTTATACCAATGAACTTTTATACATTAATCCATACTAATACGAAATTAGACTCGCTGAGGGTGAGAAAATACAACGAAATACTTCAAGAAAGGGCGCTCTACTTTCTAAGATCGTCATGGCAGGTACAACAATGCATCATGATTATGTAGGTAATATATAGTACATTGAAAATCGAAAGTCCTGCTTATAAATATAATATAAATTTTATTTTTTTATTGATCAAACACACTTTGGTAATTTATATAAATGTTACCAATAAATAAAACACAAGTATGCGAAGTATGTCTGTTACATAACAGTGTATTATTCTATTTTATATTGTTTATAACAATACAACTAAAATTACCTTGTTACCCCTAAAACCTGCCTTTTATTGATTTTGTATTAGTCTGTTTACTTAGGTCTTTCTTGGAAATGGTAACTTTATGGAGATGTTGTAGAAAGTATTCGCTTTTATATACGGTTAAGGTACAAGCGAAAGCTCCTTTGTAAATGTATTTTAAGAGGTTTTATTAAAGTCAACCCAAATTGTTGAACGTATTGCGCGTCTAAAGATTGAATATGGGGGTATATATTGGCAGTTAGAGGGAAGGTGCGGGCGGGCGGTGGTTGGGCGGTCATGGCCGAGGACACGTCCGTGACCCGCAGCCTTCGTGAGCCCCGGGACATTTTTTTACTACTCAGCAATTATTCATAAATATTTACAGTATTTATTATAATACGTAAATTTATTTCTAGAAATATAGTAAATGTTTCACCAGTCGTCAAGCTTCTTTCAATATCTTGTGGTTCCTTTCTCCTTTCTTTCTATGTAATCTATACATACATTTTTATATTTTTTATTAACTTCATCTGTATACTACTGACTTCAACTCCAATTTAAAGACATTCGATTAGTAGAGACTTTTTTTATGCGAGAGAGAAGCAACCGAACATACAAACCACCTGATATTGAGTAGTCTCAGCTCATGGACATCCACGTGCAACCACAAACACGACAGGAATCCTATCTGAGTCTCGACGTAGATGCGTTGCTACTCCTGAGGACTAAGATGGTCGCCTCGCTTCAAAGTTTAGCCGGCACCCGCACCTCTCCAACCGAAACACAAATAAGGCCTTATGGCTGATTATAAGAGCGGCGGTGGTACCTCCCCGGTCGAACTTTAGTTCTCCCACCTTCTAACACACACTAGACAGTAATATAATAATTTTGGCATGAGAAAAAATAGAATTATAGTTAATAACGAAAGGTGTTTATGCCAAGCTATTCTTGTGTTTCTGGTAGAGTGGTGCAGTTGCCGCCACACTTTTGAGAGGATCATCTTGGTTATCAGAAGTAGCGACGCATCTTTGTACCTGAGACGGGACATCAGTACTATTTGAAGTTGTATGTTAGGTGACCACGAGCTGCAGTGACCAAGTAAACATCAGGTGTGTTGTACACATATTTGGTACTTTTTAACACCTTCAATTGCGGCGTTCATATATTACATCGAGTCAGCGGAGCGGGAGGCGGCACTGAACTGGTCCCGTATTCTTTAGACTGAAGATACGTCGACAGTTCAGTAAAATATATTTACGAATAAACAGACGTTTCCGCTCAGAATCTTGAAGCGCCAACGTAAATCCAGCATTTGCGTTCGCCCGTAATACATTTGTACGTACACGATAGGTTTACACAGTAGTGATGTACACTGCAGGGAAAGTGTTAACAAAAAAAAAACTTCAATGAGTATATTCGAACCAAGTTCTAGTTCCAAGGAAAACTCATGGCAAGGACGGACGGGGCACATTTTGTCACGGCCGAGGATGTGGCCGTAACCCCCAGCCTCCACGAGCTCCGATCTGAGCTGTCATTCTCTCGTATATTATTGAACATTTCACTTTGGTACAAACTTTAACATTGAATACTATTATCTATACCCGAGTTTTCTGGTGTGTGTATATGTAACCTTCTACATCTAGTGTAACAAACAGTACCCTACATGTTACTTTAGTGAAATATTCGTATAATGCCAAGTAGACAAAACGAACAATGAACAAATATGGATTTTGATTCTGTGTCAATAATAATATATAAGTATAAAATTATATATATTGTACGTAATTGTTAACGTGTGTTATTTATTCTTATTTAAATAAACCTTTTTAGAAAATAATTTGAGGGCATAAACAATTATTATTAAGAACGGTGATTACAGCCACTAATGGTAAATAATAAATTATCCACTTTATAACAAAAAAATTGTTAAACTCTAACCGTTTGTTTTCGCAATTGAAAGAGAGCATAATTTGTTCGTATATATTTTTAGGACTATTTGGGGTAACTATACTCTGCAGACCATGAATCGAGTCCTTATTGATCTGATTTTAATAAAAGATTCATGACTAAGCTGGAAAGATTCATGCGCGCGCAGTGCACGCCCACGTCTTCGGGACGATGATGGAACACATGATTTGTGGCAATAGGTAAAACTTTTAAAAATCTTACGACGTAAGTGAACATTTTTATGGATTTACAATCTATTATATATATGTATGTATTTATTTTATTGTATCGTATATGAAACATTGTTTTATGCATGTTTATATTTTTGTTTTATCTCAATAGCTTGAGTTAACGTTTATGTTCGCAAACAGGTGGTAAAGGTTCTGTAGTGCATGTTTATAGCAAAATAAATGGTGAATATAGTAAAAACAATAGTCGCTCAGATTCTGGCTGCATTGTTTCTACTGACCTCCCCAAATTTATTACTCTTCACAAATTCAAATGCTATCTTTTTTCGGTAAAATGTATATGTGTGTATGAACATTTATGTTTCTCTGTATTACAATTAAATTGTGTAATAAATCTTTCAATTTTTGAAATCTTTGATTTTTGTAAAATGAATTGGTGGAGTATAAAGATATAGGTTTTTAGTTTACACCTTTTGCAATGCTTGGTAGATGCTAAGAACACCGCCTATAAAATATTTACTTCCTCCCATAGACCTGAAACACTGTCATAAACCTGATACCTGGCCTTATATAGAAATTCTACAGATGATCACGGGTGCATTATTTTCTTGAGGTCTTATATGAATCGTCTTGTTAAAGTAATACTGTCTTACCACATCTTTCAACCTAGAACACAGCTGCGCTATGTTGCGTACGTAATCATCAAACGGTTTTACCATCTTTTAGAATATTTATAAATTATAAGGGGAAATATAAATAGTGGTTGAATTATAATTTAAAAGGATTATAGAAACTGAAATCCACTTCGGGTCCTTTTGCTACTAAATAGTAAATATTAGAAAGAATGTATTAAAATTTGTAATAGTACTCATTAGTAAACATGAAATAGTATTGACATTTTCAGTGTCAGAGTTAGCGGTGAGCGGGGGCCGCCCGGGGCGGTCATGGTCGAGGGCACGGCCTTGACCTGCAGTCTCCACGAGCCCCGGGACAACTTTGTGATATGCATATATTAGTTATTTATACACATATTTATTTAAATATTTTTATGTAATAAATATGTGTACAAATAAGTAGAAATACACATATACACTAGAAATATGGAACGCGGATCCAACAAGTAATCAAAACCAAAAAGGATTTTCTTGACAGGATTATTACACACGAAGTATTTTGATTGCATTAGGATATGGATTGAGATCTTTACATCTTATCTTCAAAATTCTATTCGTAAACTTCAGTTTCAGGTATTATTCTTAATATTATACAAATAAACAAACGAAAAAAACGTTTAAAACCTTTATTAGTTGTTCATGAAAAAAGATGGAAAAGTTTAAAACGACTTTATTCCGATCGGAAGTAAGTCGGTTTATACTAACTATTCTATTAGAAACTTGTTGCACCCTCTTTCCCCTCTTGCTGTTAATACTTATGCATGTGCATGTGTTCCTCTGATTTGTAGAACTGGGAATACTGGCTGATGAATGAATAGGAAGCGGTACTAACCTAGGGGTATCTGATTAGGCCTCTGGTGTCTACAATTCGAATCCCAAACACCGCGCCAATGATTTTTCAATGTTATTTGAGTACTAAGAAAAAAAACTTACTTATGGCACTGACACAAGCTTTAAGAGTAAAGAATAGACTATAAGATAAGCCTAGGGATAAAGGTATCCATAATCAATGGTGTCTGATGTCTAATAATTCGCACTTGGCAAGTTTGGTTGGCAAAGAAGTTTCGTGTCCAATGAAGGATTAGTACCTAACAGGTTGAGGATGAATAATTTATATATCAACTCCTAATTAACCTAATAATCAAGCGCAGACAGCTTATGAAGTTATTATAGGATATTTAGGTCATAAACGATCGACAAACAACGTTAATTGCGGTAGGATTTTAGATGCGTGATGGCTAATGGCAAAATTTCATGCGCGCTTTAGTGCTTCGAAGATCACATTAAATTTTGAGTACAATTGTTATTGATATACTGGAGGACATTTGAGCAGTTCTAACCAATACGTAAGATGCCCACTAACAAGTGTTTAATTCGTATTGGAGTAGTACGTTTCTCGTTCCCTATGTGAAAAGAGAGTCCAGTAGTGTGACGTAAGAAACTTTTTTAATTTTTAATTCCCAAACTAATTACATCCGTTAAATGGGTATACAAAATACGTAATCGATTATACGAGATTATCGAATAATGTAATGTAAATATTTACTTTATTCAAACTTTTCCAAGAGCCTATATAAACTGTTAAGTCGTCAGAATCCCAACTGACAGGATTGCCTCATAAATCAAGTTATTCTTAGCGCTTTTTCGGTCTCCCTATATTCTCATATTTTCCTGAAACTATCTTGGTACCTTTTGGCATGAAATAATAATATATTACAATTATTTTCAGATACCATGTTATATAAAAGTAGCCCGTTAACATGTTTTTATGTAACAGTAGTAACAAATGTAAAGGACGATAAGTGATCTGTGCCATCTTTAAATGGTTATGACATGAAATACACCAACGGTTCTCTATGGTATGGAAGGAGCAATCGGGCATAGAGATCACTGGATAATAAGTGGTGCAAATAATATCGATTTTTTCCCTGAGAATGTTAAGTAACACTGCGTTAAACGAAATAAGCTATGTGTAGGCACGCGATTCTTACATTCTTCTTTTCCCAAATATGTTACGCCAAAGTAATCTAAGTAAAGTAACAACGCCACTGTGATCGATTTCAGGTGGGATTCTTATTCTCAGGTGAACTGCATGCACTTGTGCTAGTTCGCGTTCATGTAAAATACTTATTTCCGAGACGACATAAATTTGTTCTGTTTCTTTTTAACTCCATGCCACCCCATTTCCCCTCCCCCACCCGAAAATCGGATAAAAATAAAAAACGGATTACTTTAAATATTAAAGTATTCCCCTTACCTCATTTGATTGTAGGGTGAATAAATTTATTGTTTTATTTTAACGAATAGCAATAGTTCAACATATTTCATGTATTTTAAGACTGAAATATGATTTAGAATAACAATAAATCAAATATATTTAAAAATAATTTTCAAGATGGGAAAGCTGGTGGTTATTCAGCCTTCTTATTTTTTGCTGTTACCTTATATCAGCCATTTTATGCGCTGTCGCGATCCTAAGCGCTTATAAACGTTCCTCGGCGGTAGCAACCCATCTGCGGCTGATTAATTAAGACTACTATATTTATTATTATTAACTTAAGGTTCATTATTATGTATTTTTATTGAAAAAAAAATGATTATCAAATCAAAGAAAATTTATATACCTTAACAAGAACTTTATAGCAAATTGTCCTTATGATGAATTGCAGTTGCGATTTGGTAAGGATCGTCTGGTAAGGTTAGAAAAACGTATATAGATAATAGTATTGTGTACTGTATCTAATGATTTATATAAAATAGAGTATTTTACCATGTTATACATTTTGGATATTTTGAAGTTATATGTGTGTTAGAAATTATAATTTGTTTTAATGTTGGAGTTGGAGGAAAACTTGTAAGAATGAGAGTTCTCTACAAGTCTGAAAATCTGCATAATTTTTTCCAATGGGTTCTTGGCCAGCATTGTGGACTGTGACTTAGTCCTTCCCACTCCACGAAGAGACTCTAATTCAGCAGTGGGCCTGCACTGGGATAAAAATCATAGAGCAAAAATACGTACGTCTAGTATATGGCTGAGTATGTGGGCGTCTTGTTTGCCGGCAGATAATTTGATGTATCTAAGGGCAAGCGATCTTCTTCAACACGAAAAAAGATATTCATAAAAATAAATAATAATATCCTTAATGATGAACAAATAATTGTGATGCATTCTTAAATAAGCAGTAAATAAGTACAGGCACTTATATTTTATTTAATAAAAATATTAAAGCTTGTCCGGCGTTATTATCTTTCTTATATAGAATTATACTCATAGCAATCATCTATTGTAATCCTTAGGTTTCCCAAGGTCTCGACAACATCGCAAAAGGGAGTCCTTTGTGTTAATACAGAGCGGTTATATTACGAGTACATTTTATCATGTAAGCAATTGATGTGCAATATATCTCCTTAATAAAAAGATCTTTTTTTTAATATTCATCGTGTAATTGGTTGCGACTGCTTCATAATGAAAAATAAAACAAATATTTTGACCTACATTAATGAATGTATGTATTCACGAATTGCATTAATGAAGAACATTTGTCGAGACGAATTTGGTAGATACTTATTGTATCTGGGGACATGAATCTTCCGCTTCAAAACAATCCAAACGTTCAGGTCCGGACAGCGCATACATTTACTCGATCTTTTTTATAGAATAGACGAATTTCATACCAATAGCCGGACCTTATTTTTTAGGATAACATACTATTAGTCAGCCAGATTTCAGCAAGCCTATATCTCTATACATCCTTACCTTCTACACCCTACATCTTCCGAATCATATCCTTCCAAAGTAAGGTCTAGCTGTGTCTTTGATGGTGCAAAACACTCATGACCCTATAATATGTAATTAAGTAACGGATTGTTAATTTCGTGTTACACGTTACTTCTATGAAACAGCCAAGCTATATTGGCTTCGATTTACGAGACATGTAATAACAATTCTGAGTTTTGATATCATATCATATAATGTAGGTTACATTATATGTTTTTGATTGGATAATACGTACAAACGCGTACGTCTTTATTTGTTTCTCATAATTTTAAATATTATAAATAAATAATATAAATAAAATTTATGGTAAAATTCTATTTTAATGTGATATACTAGTTTTCGAGTTTTCCCCAGCAATTCCTTTCATTTAATACACATACTATCGTAGTGCAGAAAAAATAGTCTACTATTTTGGATGATCCTCAATATTAGAATAACGTGACATAGCTCAGCATGAATTGTCATCCAAATTAGGCGTGTGTACCAAATTTCAGCTCAATCTGCCATAGATAACCGATTAAAAATTCAGTTACAAGATTCCACCCGGACAAACATACATACATTGTTAAATAAACATAGTTAAATAAAAGCTTATAAAAATAAATAAAAAGAGACATATTTATTTGTACAATTACTATCATATATACAATGATGAAAATCTTAAAACTAATTAAAATAAAAACCTAACCTAAACAATCTAAAGGGAGTCCGTGCCCATGCGGCATGGTTCCAAGAACACTAGCTGCATTCCCGCGCTGGATAGCAATCGCAATTCTCTGCGCGACGTATGAGCCAGCCCTCTTGTCACCAGCAGCGTCGTTCAAACGTGGATAGTTTTTAAAAATAGTTTTTTTGCTAATCTATATTTGTTAATATATTTGTCAGCATGCGGTAAGTTGGGTCATAGTGCTTCATAGTAAAAGGGACGGTAATCGTATCGGTATAAGATGCATAATATAGTTAATCTTAAAAATATATCATTAAATGATATAAATATAAGTATAAAAAAACTAAAATAAACTTATAATTATATATTGTTTTGACTGCTTACTTCATCCGCATATACTTTATTTTTGGTGCTGAACCGCAAAAAACACACACAAAGTTCATTGCATAAATAATAGTCGGGAAATCCACAATTTCATTACGATAATTATTTATTATTTTAGTAAATCTGAAAAATGTATTGTAATCACGATTAACAAAAACTACAACACTAAAAACCTAATTAATAAAAAAAGATAATAATAAAATTTCAAATCGATTAAATGATACTACTTTTTGGTGGAGACGTAAACAAAACCAAAAAAGTGGCGTATGTGACCGGCGTCTCATTGTCTCAAGTATGCGACTGGGTAATCGTTTTCATTAGTTCAACGAATCAACGAACGTCGGCAGTGTGTCGTCGATGGGAGCAAAGCAAAAACCGTGGTTTGCGGACCGGATACGGGTTCCCGATGGATTCGCGGGACTCAGCGGCAAGGGGGCGGAGGGGGAACGGGAGTGCATCGGGACGTTGACTGTCTGGGTCCTGCTTGCGTTATCTGCAGTTGCCCTTTCGTACGATGCACCGTAACCCTCCTTCCACCCCCACGCCAGTCGGGGCCATCAGACTACTGCAGCCCCCCAGCCATTCTAGAATTTGCTTGTGACCCGATATAGAACAATAATTTTATTTAGATGATTTTAAGGTCCACGTACCCGATGTGATTTTAAATGTCTATTGTAGTTTTATATTCTATAATTGCGCTACGAATTATGCTTTGCAATATTGTGTTACAGTATTTAATTATGAGTGATTAATTGTAAATTAAAAATATTTAAAAAATAAAGAAAAATAT
>DWON01003098.1:0-18814 GCA_018251015.1 Phocides pigmalion okeechobee
TATATACAAAACTCCGAAATGACACTATCGGAGCACGGCCGCTCCCCAGGTACATCAACTCGCCTGGAGGGAGATCTCCCTTTGCCAAACATATAAGCGGCTGCGTTTACGAGATCATTATATTTTAAAGGTGCAGTCGATTACTTAAATATCTCTTAATGATATTAACGTGTCTATACAGTATCAACCTACCACGCAAAAGGTTCCGGATTCAATCACCAGTAGGTAGTAGATATCTACTTATCTTTGTATATTTTTATAAAACATACGCACCATGACATCTGTAAAACAATAAATAATTCGTATAAACGAAAAAGGTGCAAGCACAACTTAGCTAAAAGCGAAGCAACAAAACTAACATTAAGTTGCAGAAAAACCGTATGTACATAGAAATATTGCAAATATTTTAAAGTTAAATCACCACCAACTTATATGTATAGCAACGAAACTTCCGCAGTTGAAATGCAGGATAGTTCACATAAAATATTGAACAACATTTTATTTATCTCTAATACTATCTTGTTAATAATTAAATAACAGTAATGTTTAATATAGTATAAAATAAGACCTTTTGTCGGCGTCTGACGGTTCGTCATAAAAAGAATCGTTTATTACTTCGTAATTTCCAGTAGGCTTAAGGCGGAAATGCGTGCCTAAGGATGCAACTTGCACTTCCAATATGGCTGGCCATATTGTACGTTTTTCTTCACTTATTTTGGAAACAGTTACTGGCAAATAAATAATAAACGAATATTTACTGTTCAAATCATTAAAAAAAGCATTATACGATAATTTCATTATAATACAATTAGATTTAACAACAATCATTTTGATGAAATCTATAACAAATCATGTGAAATATTGGCAATTATTACACCAATACTCATGAAATAAAAGTACGCAAGAACTCCACTACCACATGAAAACGAAACATTGTTCTTTGGTATATTTATTTTGTTATACGCGAAAAGGACTGATTTTATGTGCCTCCAACTTTATATGCAGGACGCCTATGTCTCTGGTCATTATAGGCCATGCTTTATCACCTTGTAACTGAATAATGGTATTACTAATTATAGTTAAAAAACTGTAATTTTAAGCGCTATCTTAATCATGTATTATTGTACAATATATAGCAGACTTCTAAGATTATATTTCGCGGACAAAGCCGCAAAATAACGTTAGCATCTGATATAGTCGAGAGTGCAGAGTTGCTCTAAGTTAGTTCAGACTACCGGATGAACGTCATGTCCGACGCATATCCTCGTCTACCGCGTAATTTTCAACACAGACGTACTTCCAGTATAACCTCGAAACAAAGCGGTTTATTTACTTCTCAAGATTGATTACGTAACTGAATAAATTGCGCGGTTACCGCACATTAATTTGTATCCCGGAAAGCAAACTAATCGGGACAAGAAGTTGCAGAAAGCGACTTTAGCGACAACTAAGAATTATCATTTGACTAGTTATATTATTCATTACTTAGAACTTATGATATTGTGTACAATTTGCTTATGAATTGAATACTATTAAAGTAACATTCAGGCTTACTTATTAGAAGCTATTTGAAATAAGACATGACTTTAATAAAAAGGTCTGTACATAATAACGTGTACTCATTTTACGATATAAATGTTTTTTATTTATCGAAGACAATTAATCTAATTTATTTGCAAATAAACAAAATTGGAACACCTGGTTTAAAAATGTATATTTGTGTCCCTTTACACAAACCTTATTAAAACAAATTTAGACAAAAGAAAAAGGAGCATGTATAGAATACTTTTGCCTCAAAAACATGTATAAATAAATATAGGTAAGCAGCAATTCATTTATTGAACAAATATAAAGATAAGTATGAGTAAAATGACGCAAAGATACGCAAAAGGCGTTACAATCGTCAATTATAAATTTTATATTTATTAAATTATGACTTTGTGGACTTAATGAAAATGTTTTTATTTAATTATTACAATGCCATTTGCTCATAAGAACTAAACTTTTAATGTGTTTTTATATAGTATATATTAAGTATTGATAGAAGTATATTTCGACCAGGAAAATACTACTACCGCCTTTTACGCCCTAAGGCAATTCTTATTTCTTTTGGAAAGGTGTACAAGCGAATCAGCTATCTTTGCCCTCAACAGTAGCAACGCATCTACTTGAACATGGTACCTTAACAGATATATTTTAGGTTGTATGTGGATGACCATTGTTTACAGTTACCTATTAAAGTCTTCAGTCCTACAAGTCTCTTTTAACATTAAAAACATTAGTATATATTATCTAATCAAAAAGTAACAAGGTTATTGTGTTTACCACGTGGTTAGGTCCCGAAATATTGGAAATGTGTATAAGAATACCATTATACAAATATTTGTTCAATAGTTACTTAGTAAATATTACACATTATAGTCAAAGACAAAGACTATAATATTATTATTAGTACCTACATTAATTGTTTGTTAAACATAACTAAGTGCGTTAATTTATTGTTACCTACGTAAATGACCTATCAACAGGCGTCATTGTTTAATATGGAATCTACAAAGCTTTTATGTGTTATTACTATTCATGCGTTATTAGAACTATATCAAGGATGTATCACCACTTCCATCATAATCAACCATGAGGAAACTGTGTTTGGTTGGGAAATTGCGACTACAGTAAAAATGCGGTGACCATCTTAATTATCCTCAGGAATAGCAAAACATCTACGTACTCCCGCAGTTACGACCTTATTATTCTTGAAATTATTCTTTTTGAAATTGTCTACTGATGTCCATAGACATGTTATGAACTGCAACGACCACTTAACAGTAAACAATAAGAGTACTATACTGTAGATATACTGTTAAGTATAGTGAGATCTACTCTGAGGTAGATAAAGGTGCCTGTAGTCCCGACGCACCGAAATCAGGAAAGTTTTTACCTTTATAACGTTAATGCATCCATCATCACTCTTTAAAGTCCACTACTGGTCATAGGTCTTATCTAATTGTTGCCACTCCAACTCCTATGCCCTCGGAAGTCGCTGGTTTTCCAGTGTCCTTAATACGTCATAGGTCCACCAGGTTAGAGAGCGATCAGTTCTCCTTGTGTTTTGAAGTGGTGGCTAATTAACAAATTACTTTCTGATAGATCGTAGGACCAGTAACTGCTGACCTTTGCGCAAAGTATCCGGCTTATGGCCATTGCAGTCAATCTAGAGAGCTTAGTTTGTCTAGGAATATCAATACGAATTCTGTAGCATCGTGAAATAGCAAACATAGCTCACTCTGCAGCACACTTAAGACTTAACTTTCGAAAAAAGCCTAAATAAGTGAAACTTACTTTTTGTCTGTATAAAACTGAAATGTGGTTTGCGAAGTCAAAACAAACAGAACACGTTCTTGAATACTTTCGACTTCAAATACTGAGAAATGTTGTATGGGGAATCTTTATCATCTTTAAATATTGTGATATATTTAATATGTTGATTACTAATAAGGGTTCTTTTAAGAAGTCCTACAATGATACTTAATCATAAATTTGAGATGTACCAAAATAGCTTGAATGGTTTAAATGAACGATGATAGTGCTCCGTAACAATCTGGTGGATAAATGAACCAATTCTGGCGATGACTCATTCATTCACATGAATACGCTTTACTAACCAAGAGAATTTATTTACGCTAACAGTATTCTCATATGTATTTACATAGTAAAAGTGTAATCGGGTGCGTTATTGGTAAATATAGGAGGACTACCTTACATACCAGTATTGTCATTTTAGATAGTTTACACCTATGTCTACGGCGTAGCTTTCTAAAACTGTAGATTTTTGGAATGACATCTTAATTTTTTGGTTAGTCATCTTGTTGAGAAATTTGTGGGCGTTACAGAATAGCCATCTTTGTGACATTTCCACAACTTCTCTAAACGATAGATCGTAGGTTTTTCACCGAGAACAACATGGCGGAGACGGCGTTCTAAATTTGAATCTCGGACGAGTCGGCGCTCGCGTACGTAAATAAACGCACACACGAGTAATCAGTAACACTATACAACTTGTAACACCATATAATACAAATTGATGTCAGTTAATTTGCAAATACTTTATGTATCATTGTAAGCTTCCCGATATTGCGTTGTAGCCTTCAAATTGTAAAAGAGAATTTGAAATTAACTTCCAAAATATATATACGGTCTATATTGTGTACACATAGGCGCTTGCGCGTGCGCATGTACTCACACAAGCAGCGTTGGACGAAAACGCCCGCGTGACGCATCGACTTCCGGCCGATGATTTTATTACGGGATCTACTGTTCCAGCCAAATCGTATTTAACCTATGTACACCGCTATACATACGACCTATAGTCTACGTTAATTCACGTGGTCTATCTAAATTTGTTAGCCCTAAGGAGTAATGAAAACTGGGAATATTTAGCTCATTATGAGAAAAATACTTACATACTTATACGCTCATGTTCATCTCATAAAGAAGAAACTTAAAAAAACTGTTCTACACAGCCATAATTAACATATGTAAAGCCTTGATTCATATATTAAACATTGAATAATTAAATATAGTATAAAAAAACTTCATAAATAAATACTTTGCAATGCTAAGTTCCTGTACATTTGTATAATGAACGTCTTAAAAACGCCCCTATATTTAAATTCTGACCAGCTAATAACACCATAATTATCTATTTTATCTTTAACTTTATCTTATCTTCAACTACATAATAATTTAATTTACTTCGAAAAAATTGACCAAGTTACTACGTAACTACATACCTGCCTATGTTACAGATTTACTTTCACTGTTACAAATCATATTTTTTATTAAAGAGCTTGACAGTATAAAGCTAACCAGTACTGTGATATATGTACAGGAAGTTTCTTTATTAGCTACTCGCTCTAGCTCCATACGACTAAAATTCTCTTAATTAAATCGAAAAATTAAGTCGTTTCAAAAGTTTGCGTGAGATTTACCTACTACAAAAAAAATCTGAAGTCTGTAATCACTAAAACTTTTCCCTATTTTTTTTGTAGTAAACATTAAATATTCATCATCATAATCTTGGATCTCGGGCGTGGATCGCACTCCATAAGGGGTTTAAGCCGTAGGACACCGCGCTGGGCAGGTACGGATTAATAGACTTCACGAAAACTTTCAGGCATACAGGCTTCCGCACGATGTTTCACTTCGCTCTTTGAAGAAAATGATAAATAGCGTTTAATTCATACGTAACTGTAATTAATGATATAGTTTTATTTAAGAACAATCACAGTCATTTGTTTCTTCAGTTCAATACCCATGCCGCGAACCCTATACACTTGGCAATTTTATTACTTGTCGTTCTATAGAATCTAAAATTTGGGTTTGCACTATAATTAGGCACATCTAAACGTGAGCTTTGAAGCTTTCTGAACAGATAATAAAAAACGATAAAATATCTATCATTCGCTATTTTGTCTATAATCGTTATCATTTTATCTGTGACGTCAAATTAAGCGCTTGATCAGAGAAAAGCTTATTACTGTATTTTACGATAAAACAAAATCATGTATATTACGTAAATTTACGTAATGCTTTGATAATTTTACGGTAATCCATTAAGTTATCGTACGAGGAAATAGCTATATAGAACTCACTTGCAGTAGCTGAGTGAAGTAAAATTATGTAACATTGTTTGAAAATATTGAATTGAAACGCTGTAATACTATAACGCAAATGTTTTCAATAACGTCACACACAATCAATGTCACGCGGAAAACACAGAACGTAATTAAATCAAAATATATAATATATCCTGACCTCAAATGCAGTTCTGAGAAATTTATCATTTACAGGACATTTATACTTAATATTACACAAAATAGAAGAGTAAAATTTAAGAGTAAAGTTGAAAAAATGAATAGATACTCAATAGTAAAAAGTTCATACATAAAAAAAAATAACAATGTGTTAGATGTTGTTAAGCAATGATAGCCTAATGGTAAGATTCCTAATCTTAAACGGTAACTAGGACACTATTCGAAGTATTGTGCGTAATAAAATTGCTTTAATGGTGAAAGAAAACACCATAAGTCGACACCATGAGCATTTGTCGACCATGAGTCGACACATGCTCAGAAGTGGAAAAACCGATGACATATCTCTGTGACATTCCCCTGTTACTACAGCGCTACGGTTATTTCTGCCTTATAGCAGCAAGCTGATGTGTTCGGGTGAGAAGGGTACGGTAAAGAAAATCCATTTTTAAGACGTTCCTGCATAATCTTCAAAAGTAAGAGTAACACATCTGTGATCGTATCCGGGTAAGATTTCTGAACTTTGTTGAGTTTGTTATAGATTTAAATATAAATTTAAATATACACACCTCCAGTATAATGACTGGCTAACCCACTATTGTAACCATATAGTGAAAAACTAAATTATATAAGAATATGAACAAACCGACAGACGGACAGAAATTACTAATAGTCAAAAGAATAACTTTCAAATGAAGCGTACAACAGCACAAATACACATAAGCAATAGAGCGATCAGCGACACGTATTTTAATTAAATGCAATTTATCTGTGAATGTGTGTGTGTAGTAGGCCAACGCGTACAAGGCAGGGCGAGCGGACCTGTCGGCCTTGCGGCTAGGTGGTCCGCCACTCGCTGCCAGAGGTTAACAACATGTTTTTTCATCTAACTTTAGAAAGTAACGAGATAACGCGCTTGTTGTGGCGTGATAAAGAAATTACGAACCGCTCTCGCCAACAGTAACAAAGTCGTTGCAATTTTTACACTTCAACATGTGACGTAAAATATATGAGAAAAAATTGTTAACCTGATAACGGAATGCTATATCTTGCTCGCTTGTATAAATATTGATTCGCAAATATTACTACATTCGGCACTTGCCTAATCGATTGAGATTGAGAGCCTAGACAATTTAAGAATCATAAATTTAAAATAAAACTAATTGTTAATGTATGATTAATATAATAATGAATTGTTTAAAAAAGTTTATTTTTCGTTTGTGTTATCAATTACATAGATACATCAATCTTAGATACATCATACCTACCAATGACGTATATACTACGAGTTACGATAAAACAAAGGTGCTACAAACTGACTTTAATAACACGAAATACTCCGTTAAAATTAATGACAAATACATATAATTATGTTAAATGAGTTAAGAGACACACCTGAACCATTATATTAATCAAATGATAAATAATTAAATACCAGTCCGTGATAACAAGTTCTCATAGATGTGATGCGGAAACTATGACGGAGCTTCGCGTATCTTACCACAACTTCAACTTTTATAAGATTTTTCCTATTCCTTATATTAAATGATTCTTAGATTTAATGATATACACAAAAGGAATATTTAAAAACCAGCGCACATAATTTGATATTTTTTTTATTCTTGACAAAGACAGTTCTTACAGATTTTTAAAAGCCGGTACAGCGTTTTATTATATATTTATTTATAATATTATAATACTACACAACTTTATTTACTTGTCCTATTTTTTATATTTCACACCTGGCCACGCTAGTCGTGACCTGCCTTTTACATTATGAGAGAAGCAGGGGCCGCTATTGAGTCGCAGCATCCGGGTCGAAGACTAAACGTCTTATCTCTAAATCCTTAAAACCAACCAATTCTGAGAACACTGTATCTAAGATCACCATTTTATAAACCGTTCTCAAGTCGTCCTCCGCTATCTCCGTTTTAACACTTGTGAATAATTTTAATAGAGCGTGGTTATTAAATATCTACAATCAATATGAGAATATATTACAGGGTAAAAAAATTAAGGAGGTTGAAATAATAGAGAAAATAATTCCAAAAGTAAACGCAACGAAGGTTTCAGTACGAGTCGTCGTCCGAGGATAAATGATTTTAGGGATTTGTTCTTTCCTTCTATCAGGAAAAATAATACTTGCTTTTACATAGCACTCAAATATCTCTGTAATGTAATATTAAAAAGTACCTAGAGTGCAATAATATTCAGGTACATACTAGGATACATTTGAAACATTTGTTCATTTGTTCACAACAACGGAAAGATGACCAATAAGGAATAATATTTTTGTTCCTAATTCAAAAGTCACTACTATTCTATTTGGAAATTCTCATAATTAGTCCGACAAGATCAGAATGGAACTTTGTCGAAGGATACGTCGCAGAATACATAATCCGACATTGCATTTAAAAGTGTGCCGTGTGTTAATGTTATATTTTGTTTAAGATAAAATTAAATATACGATATATTACATAACATATATGTTTGATATATATCCGGCTCGAAGGATTTGAAATATTGGTTATTCGAAGGACCGTTTATACTCGCGCTAGATTATTGGTGTGTTCAGTATACCCCGCCTTGCACGAAGTGTACAATTAACAATAAGAAATTACTCACTGTTCCGCTAGAACGTCCAGCTTCCCAGAGTTGACCAATTTACCGGGAACATCTCGAAACAAATTGTCCACCGATGGAATAACATAATATGCGCTCAACTAAGGAAAAATCTTGGTTTCTTGTAGTTAAATTGAGATAAAATCACGCACGGCGTTTTCTTCGTTGACGACAGTTGAACACACCACAGAGAACTATCTTTTTTTACTAGAATGTTAGTCTACCTTCAAATTTAAATGTCCATAATTTCCCCTAAACAACCCATTGATTCAGTGGCCGAAGTTACTGAGAATTGTAAATAATATAGAGCCAAAGGAAAATACGATACCGGACATGATTGTTGTGTCATGAAGGGTGAACCCTTCATGAAAAACCAAATAAATTGTCATTGCAATGAAATACAAGGAATGAGAAATAATTTAACATATTATAATGACCAATGTGTATGTTCCAAGTCACCAAATCAAATAATAAATATTGATGAAGAATTAGAATTGACATCATTATACAAAATATGTATGAATTAACAATTATTAATGCCCCACCGCCATGGGTTATACAATGTAAATCATGACTATGACGTTTACAAAAATACAATCATGTCATCCGCGACGCCACTAACGCCTCTCGTAATTATTTGTGATCAGTAATAAAATTATTTGTGAAAGTCATAAAATATTTTGGAAAATACCTACATTTTAGAATCGTGTAAAGCATAGGGAGTCATTGTTGCAAACTGCGTCAATGACGTCCTACGTAGGAAAAGCATACCACCTACAACTAAAATGAGTTTACGAGAATAAATTTACTAAATTTAAAACCAAACAAATCATATAGGTCAATACATCCGGAAATACGCTTTCGTTTTAAATTGAACTAGTAAACATTATGACGTAAAATATTAAAAAAAATCAAGTATTTACTATGTCATATTTATTTTGTATATAAAATATTAGAATTAGCGCTGATTAAAAATCGTATTCGGTTTAAGCGTTGACGCAATATTACTGTTTCCAATCGTTCTAAATCATGTGCAGCTACAAATAAGTCTCGAACGGTATTGTGCAGCTATTAAGTAGGACTGAGTCAGTGGGAGTGATGTGGAGAGCCGTGCCCTATAATTAGACGTTAATCAGAAAAAGGCAGAACATGGAGCATGTGTCCGGCGCCAACGGAAGCCGTCCTGGCACAAATAATTCATTGTGCATTACGCGCTACTCATTCATATGGCTTCCACTAGAGGTGAGCCCGGTATTGCGATCGGAACTATATAGAATGTTGTTCTTTGTATTAAAAGCCTCTCAGGTCTACTTACCTGCCATCCTGTCACTTTTGTCGGCCAGACAAACGTACTTATTTTTCTCTGAAAGAGGACTATAACAACAGCCGTTTAAACATTTTTTTTAATTTTATGCGGGTCCAACTGACAGGTGCCGCGCTCATTCAACGTGGGGATTATCGAAAACTCAATATGATATCCGAACTCCGGTTCGAAAATACCAAGTACTGGATTCAAATCGACTATTGTCAAACAATTAAAAGTATTAAAATACTACAACATGTTTAAATACGTACATTGTCAAAAGTAACTGAGATTTTGTTCCACTCGTAGGCGTATACAGAACCTGTTCACTGCGGAACATTAACAGGAAGCCCTAATAGTGTCGGCACTTGTCGAGGACTATTGCACCGGATTTGCGAGTCGCCAGGAACTAAACAGTTAACACGGACACTACTCATGTTAAATAAGTCACTATAACTAAGTTGTGTTTATTTATAAAAATAGGTTTCATGTATTTCAAAAAGAAGTTTGCCTATCAGCGACCATAATCGATTTGATTCGAAACTGACTGTAAAGGGAAATATTAAAATTAATAAACCTACCTTTCCACTTAATAAAAGAATGAAATGAGGATGAATCCCCATACGTATTTATATACTTCACATTTCGAAATTAACCTTCTAAGAAAAATTACGATGACTAAGATCTTTCTAAAACCCCAAAAACAAAAAAACTCAACCATATAGGATTGATAGTAACACGGACACTAAACTGATTTTCCTGATATTTATAATTATTATTTTTTTAGTATATATGTGTTTAATTGTTTATAATTATAAATGCAACATTTATTTTAAATCCAATTGTTTTGTGCTTTCTTGGAAGCATTTCGGGCTGTCGTATATCGCCGTAGACACGCACGTAGGGTTATATCTCTCGATGCAAGTTGCAGCGAGGCTACTGTCCTGTTGCGGCCGCGGACTTTGGACTAGAGTGTTTGTATGCGCATCCCATTCCCTCTCAAGAATGCATCCCACTCGCGCCTTCCTCCCGCACCATCATTACCTCACCGCTAGATTTGTGCCGGTCCGGTACTTTTTGTCGTCAGGGACAACGCTCAGAACCAAAATTATTGGATCCTCTGGAACTTCCATTAAGGATTACGCAGCATCAAATTCTTGCACCATTGACGCTATTCTACGGAATGATATGTGAACGAATGGCTATTTATGATACTGACCACAAAAGTGGACAAGTTACGCGAGCAAAATTATATATGTATGGGACAATACAATAATCACAAAAGAGTGAAGTATTTTGTAGTGCCCTTGGGGAAAATGTTGTATTTTCTTCCGAAACAGCGATTCACGACATTTCATATGTCGAAATATTTTTTTATTAAAATGCAAACGCCTCTTAAACTAATTGAGAACCGGATAATGTACTCGAGTGTAACACGAATCTTTAATGCAGATTTTATATTGCATTACAGTTCTCACGTCATGTTACCGGAGACAGGACATAAGGCTATTTCCCGCACGCACGTCTTCCATATATTCTCACAAACGCCAAGGGCTAGTAATTTCATTCAGCTTTAAGTCAAAGTTTTAACAAATAACCGTAACAGATTGCTTCCTTCTTGAAATAGATAAAATTTAAGTTAAATTAAATTTATTTATGAAAGCATTTTTTGTTTTAACTTATTCACATACGTATAAACGACATCTCTCATGTCATCAAAAATAGTGCGAAGGATCTCTTAACATTTAAAATCGGAACAATTGTAAATGCAAATACGTTGTGAAACATTAAACTAGAAGGGAAGGTAATACCTACGTATTTGTGCTCCGCCCTGAGATGCAAAATGTCAGCTGCGATCAACATTATCTACATTCGCTCGACTTACAACAACAATTCTTTAATAATGCAAGGACGTATGCAATCGTAGAGATTAAATCGTGAGATTGAATTGTACATCCTATTTAAATGATATAAACCCCTTTATCACGACCTGTTGTATGTAGAAATAGACAAGGTGATCATGGTAAGGAATTAAATAACTAGATAGGTAGGTATGTACTTACGAAACATTTTGTTCAAATAGGACTAAAATATAATTAATTATACATAGAAAAAATGTTGCAAAGTAATATCATAAACATTATGGAATAAATAAGTATTATTCTTAGTGTGGCACGTTGAAAAGCTTGTAATAAAATGTTGTTCATCACGTGAGATTACTCGAAAATAAAAGCCATATTTAGAATCACACAAAATAAAGGTTTAGAAACGCATGAGAATAGAACGTTAGTAAAAAATGTATTATTGATTGAGAAAGTTTTTGTAATAGGTATAATATTTATTTGGTCGGCGGCCGGCGGTCGGCGAGCGGCGGACTGCACGGTCGAAGCTCGCTATCGGTAAACTATCGGAGATTACTGAATGATCACCGCCGGTTCTGAGAACCGCGGCGAGCTCCTCAAAGGCCGGGGCGGAGCCAAGAGAAAAAAATCAATCCCTTTGTTACTAACAACTCAGGTGTACCGAAATAAGATAAAACAACCTGAACACGATCTGACAGTCAACACTAGCGCGGACGCGCCGAACCGGCCACGTAATTTATCGATATAAATGACGGGCCGCTCGTTTATAATTATGATTTTTATTACTTTGGATAGGTGTGTTTGTGTTTATAAGTTACCTGCTCGTGCGGAAATACGTCACAAAATATATTTCGAAACAACATTAATTGCGTAAATCAATATTATAAAAACGTACTTGACAATCCTATATTCGTATTTATAACAATATAATTGTTACAATTATAATTGTTGACAACAATTAAGATCAATTATATGCTAAATTCAATAAAGAGTGTTAAAAAGTAAACTGTTAAACATTGTCTCGTTATTACTTACATAAATAAGAAATTTCCCGTAAAAATCACACAGGAAAAATGCCATACAAAAATGAATGCACGAAAAATTATGTGAACGCTTTAAAAGGAGCAGCAATCCTCGTTTGAATCATGTTTGAATAATATAAGAGGACGATTATCGGGACGGTGCGGGGTCCAGGCGGGGCCCGGGCGGGGTCTGCGCTTCAATTCCGAGAAGCTGCATCGAGCCTCGGAGGCAGGCGGGCGGCAACATCACACGACGGGATCTCGTTAACTCTACAGGGAGGTGAAAAACGGACACAGAGACGCGCGGATGCACGGACGCCGCGGCTGATGCACTTGAGTGTACTCAATTAAAATGAAAACATCATCGCATAGCTCGAACTCTATCTCACTCGCCTATGATCTCCCGAGATTTTTTATTTACGCAACCAATTTTTCATGTTTATTTTTAATGTCAAGCAGTCATAACAAACAAGCAAATAAAGGTTTAATAGTTCGTTTCAATACCAATCTATACATGCTCGTAAATATGTATCTACAAGTACCTATTTATATTTACGTGGGTAAAGAGAGTATGGAAGACTTCACATTGAAGTGGCGTACCGCATGGGCTGTAAATTGCGTTCGCTTAGAACTTAATCTTCTTGGTACAGTTCTTATCGGGAGTAAAAAGCTTTGATATAGTTTACTCTATTTGTCTTTGTCACAAATAATAACATTTCTAATTTTATCTCGCTCTGTTGATCCACATTAAATGACGATTAAGTATACGTATCAATATTAAAATATATATATTTAAGTTCATGGGATAGCAGTCCGATACATAGCTAAACAGATTATACCCATGTATATGAAGTAAGGGTATGTCTAAAAGCATCTTCAGACTTATAGGATACAGCCACACTCATGTCAAATATAACTCTTTAACATGTTGCGGCAAATAGGCCCTCCACACTGAAGAGAGTATGTACACAAAAAATAACGAAAGTGACATCGACGGCGCAGCATAATCTGTGGCGCCGCGTCGTCGGTTGGCGGCGCGCCGTTCGCCATGCCGAAATAACCGCACGCGCGCAGTGTTCAATGGACAGAGCACGGGACGCGGGGCGGGCATCGCGGCGCTCGCGCCAAAATTAGACGTAAACAAGACGAGCAACGAGGCGCCGCCGACGACACGCTCTCTTCTCGACCACCATATGATTTACTGGCAGGCTTCGCTAGATAACTGCAGCAGTCGAGTGGTCGAGTCTGCCACAGCCGCTGTTGCTTCGTATGTGTTGTACAATTTATGAGATTCAGTTTTCATACTCGTTAGGTATAGGAAGTAGGATGACAATATTTTAATGCCCACTTGGTTTACCAGTGCATGTAGAACCCATGATCAAGAACTCTTAAACATTCATCGTGAATTATTTCTAGATTGTAGTTGATGGTAACCATGGTATTCTAAAATAATTGGAAATGTAATTGATTCGGTTACTTGAATTTGAATTAAATCAGTTTTGTACTTCATTGGCCATAACTTTATAATCATAGATATAATGATTACTTTTTATTCTCAACCAATCAAATTTGAAAAAAATCTATTTTTATTCAAATTCGATTCAGTTTGTTTTTGCTATTGGAATACGTGCAATACACAGTTTAGGTGTACAGGTGTATTAAACAATGCACTTACTGTACATTTAATATCATAAAACCAAAAGTGTCTATATTTCTATATTTCTATCACAAATAGCTCCAGCTGTAACAATTAGCACAACAAAACAAACAATGAATGGCAAGAAATGAATGAAAATGATTAAAATTCTAAGGATGATACCGTTTCCCCATAGAATTAAATACGATTACGGTCTTGATACTCTTGACGCGGAGTGGTCTATCAACAAAATCATTGTTGCAAAAACATTATATTTCGTTTTAAATTTTGACTGCAACCACTATCTATCATATTGCAGACTTCACAACATTCTAGGTATTATATATCTATATCTTCTTTCCAAATTGAAGAAAATCGGGTCAACTCCTTCAATGTGCCGCAAGGATAGAGAAACGACTGCTGCTAATATTGGTTAATAAAGATAGATTGATTGATATGTATATATTATATTGAAAAATACAAAATATTAATTTGAATAGTGTATCGACGCACACTACAGTTACAATCGCTATTCTCATCGAACTTTAACTATAGCTATTCTTATTCCGTTCCCTGAGTTCGAGTCGCATCATTAACTGCAAAACAACGTAGCATTTTTTAACACAAAACAATGTAGATTTTATTAAAGAAATGAATAACTGAGACACCATTCAAACATCCCTTTTATTTGTTTTCATTTGCTCGCATTTTGTTTCATTTATGGCTAACTTAAACTAGTCGATATGTAATTGATAACATCATGAACTTATAACTGATATTTTCATGTCAGTTTACCTTTCTGTTGATCACTGATTCCAATGTTTTAACAAACACAATAACAAAGAAACGCCAACAATAACACCGGTACCGTGAAACCAACGACCGAGGCACGAATAACAAAAATAATACCAGCAAGTCAGCAAGTACGAGTACGCTTATTAACATTCAAGTGAAGCGCATACGGTAGTGTTCTTGTTAGTGCACCGAATGCGACGTCAGGGCTTCATATGGCCAGTAAACTGACCAGCCCAGTACTGTTTTGTGACAAGCTGAGTGCCGAACACTATTAAAATTAACCATCAAATGATGTAACGTTTTGGGTCTTTATAGATATTTTTATGTGAGAAGAACACCAAATGAGCATGCAAACCACCTGATGATAAGCAGTCGCAGCCCATAGACATCCACGTACAACCACAAACACGAACGAAATCCCATCTGAGCTCGAACATAGATGCATTACTACTCCTGGGGACTAAGATGGTCGCCTCGAAAGTATATCCGGCATTTACAGCGGATTATGAGGGCGGCGGTAGTACCTCCCCGGTCGAATATAATCAAAATATAAGATAATAGGATAAAGCACATAAAAGTCGTTTTTCGACATAACTGTTGGGGCACGGTTTACATTTAAACACAAATATGGTAAAGTTATAAGTTACAAATTATCCCTTAACTAGCGTGTCGTACTACAACCTAACTATTATTTCATTACGATAGTAGCTACGGGCCCAGCAATGAGGTAGTAATGCATTCATAATGATGATATGAACACGTCCATTTCTAAGTTAAAGTAAATTAATTACTACCTTAGTACATTATCTAACTAAAACCCGACTAAAATAATCATATTTTATCTACTATACATGTTACGCCCCGTTTCTGAGGTTTACAGTTAACACTGATTAGTTATTAAATCGTTAATTTTGTCAATATCTCTAGTTATTACTGTAACTAGGTGATTTCATTGACGATTTGATTACGATCTAAAAGTAAAAAATATCCTGATCTGAGAAACTCAAGCAAGAGCCCAATCAAGTGATTAAACTTCTTTCACAATGAATTATTTATTTACTGAAAATAACAGCACATTCACTATAATCTCATTATACAATGCCTGCAATTTGCGATTCCACGTTGGTTAATATGACTAAATAATATTGACATGTAAAATTAAATTGAAATCATTATGAACGTTACAGAGAATATATTAACAGTAACTATTTTTTCCTAGTGTTGGGGATACATTCTACGAAGTGATTAGGTAATAGAGTAGGAATAGGTAACATAATGAATAGGTAACAGATTTACAAATGTCTCACAAAATACAAATATTGTGTTAAGTATTCAGTTATTTTACAATTTATCCTGAGGTTAATGATATTGTCGGTATACTCAATTAAAATTCACAATAATAAATTTATATACTATTATTACTATTATTATAAATAACAACGGGGACGACGTACTTGGGACCGCGGTCACCATATAGCTCTGTCACACAGAGGGCTACGAGTTCGATTCCCGGCCAGATAAATATCCTAATAATGAATGTGAATTTCTGCTTTGGGTCCAGGTGTTTGCGAAGTTCTATTTGTGTTTGTCTATGGCATCTATGGTACAGGGAAACATTTAATGAGTCTACATTAAACTTTGCGAAGGTATCGATAACAGAGATTAGTAAAATAGCAATATCATGTATATAATTATAGTGATGTAATAATCACTTACGTCACCTTTAAAATATACCTAATTGGTGAGTTATCTTGGTTGTTAAGCTGCAGGAGCCGGCATGACGTTGGCCCTAAGGCGCCTGTCAATGTACACACTTGACCCCTTTTGATCCTACAATTAGGCATGACGATACACACACATTTATATGTATGTACATCAAACATTCTTACCATGTACCTATTTATCAATCCTTTGTAATAACCGTATGCCGGATTGTGTAAAGTAAGTACAAATTGTCAGAGAGTTTCGTTTATGTATGACAAACAAAACACTCCATAACATATCGAAGTTATCATGTTATAGTAAAAACAAACACCTGTAACAGTATATACTATAGTCATGATTACAAGAATAAATATATACTTCAAAATAATGAATATACATCTCTAAATAAAATCTAGGATATCCTACTTGCGTTAAGATGGTCAGTAGCTGCCGCATGAAAAACAAATAAGTTTAGATCTAAAAAAATTTATCATCATTCATGTTTGACTGGTCAGCAATGGAAATCAGTCCCATAGTGTCATGATACGCCTGAATAGTGACCATTGTGCCACACAGGTTGTCATGACTCAATAGTTTTAAGATGGCATATTCTTATTGCGTCCTGCTATCAAAACACGAAGCACTGCATGTGCAAGAAAGTCCAATGCCACAATAGGTATAATTGTAATTCGACCGGTGTGGTCTGACTGAATATTCCGTCTCACTCTTTATCGGAACGACAGCTTTGTTGACGGAGACACGTATTATTAGAGCACATTAATACCGATGACATAGGCCGATGAAGACCATCTGTGTCTACAAGACTTGATAATGTAACGTGGATCGAACAAAGATCTACCCTTGAAGACGCCGCCGCCGCCCTGCTACGGCTCATATCAACAGCTTGTTCGTTCAATACACAAAGAATCAAAATTAGTTGCACTCGTTACAAATAGTTTTACTTAGCGTGTAAGGCCTTTCTTATTTCCATATCATTATAATCTGGATAAATATACGGAAAATATAAAGAATATAAGTGGAAAAACATTACACTACACATTTTATCACATATATAATGTAGGATAGCAACGGTCGATTTTGGTCGAGTATTAGATTCACATATTGCAAAATACTCCCACCAAACTAAGTTTCTGATCGATTCCGATAAAGACGCTGTCTAGAGCCAACATCCAGTAATCAGAGCGTGGAAACTGAGTAACTTGCTTCTATTTACACCACGAAGAAAATTGCTTCCTACACTCGAGTCATTACGAACCATTCTCCTTCGAATAGAAATAACTCTTAGCACAACATTTAACGCTATCGTTCACACAAAAGGATATAAACATCACTTTTAAACTCATAAATATTCATTTTTAAACACACTCAAAAGGGTCCCCAATTTACGAATTAATAAATATTATAATTATTTATAAGTTAAACTACGGTCAACATATGTGTACCAAACAGCCTTTATCACTTACTGATTATTTTAAATACGACGTTTTATTGTAAACATCCAAAATAATTAGTTTTCTTATATCTTACACATACAGAAATTATTTTACGACTGCAAGATCTATTGCACACTAAGTTTATTTTAGGTCGATCCTGTTAATCGCCTTTAATATAAGCTAATCCACTTAAGCTTAAAATAAAAAAATAAAACATCACCCTTATTAATAGTAATCTATAAAACAAAATTTGTGAAATGGTGCATTAACAATACCTTCAGCATTTCAGTACAATTTCCGAAGATATTAACGCCAGTACCATTTGATGTATTTGTAAAGTACTGAGTAAGACGATAGAGTTTAGAATTCGTTAAACTTTCAAGTTTTGTAATATTTCACTTCTACAGATACTAAAGTATCAAGTCCAATAATAATACAAGACTTCTACTGTACTCCTAACATCGAAATGTAAATGATTAAATAGTTAAATTACATAAATTAATATATTATTATTGTACCATTGTATGTTGCTGGAATATTCCGCAATATACACCCATGGACAAAATTAGAGAAACGCGTAAAAAAGGGGGCATACATCAAAATTAC
>DWON01003099.1:0-18813 GCA_018251015.1 Phocides pigmalion okeechobee
AATGCGTATTGCGATGGTACCTCCCCGCTCAAACTACAAGTTAGAAAGAATAAGTATATGATTCAATGATGCTACCATCTTGAATAAATTAAACACAGAGTTTCGCCGTAAAACTCAAATATTATTTCGTGTTTTGTAATGATGATGATTCTTTGTTCTTAATGCTTGCAATAATATATTGTATTGTATTAAAGACAATTTATTTTTGTTGTCTAATAAGATGAATTCTAGGATGATTTAATGTTATACATCTTTAATCTATCAGCTATAATAATGCAGCAATAGTTTTAAAATAGCCTGGAGAACTAGCAAAGATCAATTTATGAAATAAGATTATAAGTGATTTGGTTTTAGTTTATAAAATCAAAAGTTGGACGTTTACTTTGACGTCGCTTTGAGAACAAGCAAGTCCACTGACTTAACTATAAAACTTTGATAATATTCGAAAAGTTTGCAAAACAAAGACAGACTCTAAGTAGAAAACCACGAAGACGTAGATAAGAGCAAACAGAAGTCGGTAGTATGATAAAAGCTCTCGCGTATAAGTGTTGGGGGAAGCAAAAAGTAAAAAGGTTTATTTTCGTTGACTCTACCTTTTTAACACGTATATACCTATACGAAGCCTATAACTATACAGGCATTATGATTTACGAATGAATGTAGGTAAAATTCTTAAATCTTTTAACTTTACTTTGATATATTCGAGATTCAAAAGGATTTGGAATAAATGCCTGAAATCATAACGTTTCCGTTAAGTTATAACATAGATTCGAACACTTCGAAACAATAGTCATACAAAAATTAAAAAAAAATTAAAAATCATTACATTCCATTTCTGTTAATTATTATTCAAAAAATACATGGAAAGGACTATTTCCACGGTGTTATTTTAAAGAGATTACATTTGCAAGATTCTAAACCAAAAAAGAATATACACGGTGTAGTGTTAATCAAGTACATTTGTTATTTTACACGTGTTACGGACCGCTTGGGCCGGGTCGCCGGTCGCCTGAATCTAGTACCCAAATCGCATTCAGATACGAAAGGATTTAAGTTACTAAAACTAAAGCATGGATAAAAATATTACGCTTCGGCCAGGTATACATATACATACTTGTATTATTACCAATTTTTATAAAATATTGTATTGAATTCGTTACAAATAGCTGCAGTACGCAACCACGATGCTGCAAAACGTGTTAGGTATAGTATTAGTATAAAAATTAGTGACCAACCCGCCTTTTTGATAATTTTAATATTCTCGTAGGCGTTTGATAAGGTTAAATTATTGCCGTCTGTCGATATCAACTAGAAACGAATGCTTAACGTGCCATCCAAAGCACAAAAGTGTTCATGCAGTTTTGTCACTAATCGCGCAACACCCAAACACGCTTGTCTTTGCTTAACTTTGGACGTTTAAAATTTCGATATTAGCCTGTTAAGCACAAAGTTCTGCACGAGTCTACCCGAGGAAAGACGGCATTTCGAAGGCTATTACACAACTTTAGATGTCATATAGGACGCCTTTTGACTTTTCTGTACCCTACCTGTATTTTCATTCTTGATTACCGGTCAGGTACATATGTAAACAATAATTTTATGTCTTTTCTGTGTCCACATCCCCCTACAATACAAGGAGTTCTAATGATAAACTTTGTAAAGCTTTTATATAAAAAATAAACGGCTTCTCCTTTTATGTACTATGAAAAGAATCTCGTAATTTAATCCTACATTCAATTCATAGTTTAAACTTTGTTATGTACTTGTTCCCGGTAGATGTCCCTTAACGACGTAGGTGGCGCACACGTGCATAAAATATAAAACTTGACAAATTATTTGCATGAGTACTCCCCTGGAGATAGTAACTACAAGGAGCTAGATAAACTTTAATGCATCGTGAATTTTAAATCGTCTTTGCCTTGTGTGCAGTACGTAGACACGATTCGATTTTTTTGTCTACGATGAAATAAGCGCTACAAGTCTCAGTAAATGATACTACTAATAAAAGTGTTCAACTCAAAAACATTGTAAACTGCATACATACTTCATGTATTTTTAAAAATGCATTTTAAGAACGACGCAAGATTAAACAAAGCTATATACTGAGTAGAAATCGCTGGTAGCAAGTTTATAAAAGTATTAACTAGAACAAGTATTCGTAGGTACACATTCTAAGTTAGAAGAAGGAAAACTTGACGAATGATTTGCATGAGCTGCTCTCTCGACAAACTTAAATGCATCATGAATTTTAAATCACCTTTCTTGCTTCACTGTTGGTGTGATTTGTTTTGGTTGATTTGTTGTTGGTAATTTTCATACCTATTTGTAAAGAATAAATGAAAAACTCTAATAAAATATTATAAAAAGCCGTAGAAACGGTGTATTGCAGAGGTACTTAAAATTTACATTTACAGCTTAAAGTATAACACTTAAAAACTTAAATCAACATTTTTTGCTATACTTCAATCTCCTTAAGTTCTGTGTAATAGAGTTAATAAAATTGTTTCATATACATAAAGTAAGCTTAAAATGTTAAAAAGCTTTACTTAAAATTAAATAATTCATGTTCCTAATCTATCAGACGTCTTCGTTAAATTGTCCTTGTTGTTCGAGTAACAGTAAACGGCGCAGCTGTAATTGATTCCTTTAATTTATCCGGACGGAAAATTCTTACAGCTTACGCCAGCTTTTAATTACTTTTGTCTTCCAGGTTTAAATTACTAAGGAGAAAGAGGATTGGAAGAAACCACATTATTCATGAAAAGAAGGATTTCTTTAAAGTAACATTTCACATAACCTCTAAGAGATTTATAATTATGAATTACATGTTTTTCTTTTTATGTAAGGAATCCAATTTTTTAAAGAAAGATATAGTCAGTAAATGAAAAAGTAACCGACATTCAATTACAACGCCACCTCCCGAATCCGACTCAAATAACTAAGTACCATCCCGGAGATCGCATTAGTACACAAAAAATCTAAGTAGGAGAAGAATTACGAACACGTGTATATGTTAATTTTACGTATAAAATATGTATGACAAAGATAAAAACTATCACAACCTATTAAATCTGTTCTATGTAGCGTTATATAAAAACCAATATGAAATGTGCCGATGTGTTAGTATACCGCAGTTGTGGGTGGTTGAGCAAATACCCTAACAAAATATTGATATACCATGACTGTTTACTAAAACTACAATTCTGCTAAATACAAAAACAGCCATAGGACTTGAATACTTTTTTGAAGTTGATTAAAAATGCATTAATGCTTCGTGTTTATCTTTTTATCGTGTTTTTTAAGGAAAAAGTAGATTATATCTGAAATATACTCAAATAAAATTTCTCAAAAGGTCCTTTATATACTGAATACAAAATAAATACATTCTACTACAGTAATTTTTTTTTTATTTTTCATAAGACATACATCATTTTAGAATATGGAGTCCTCGTAATGAGTAATGTTTATTCCTTTTTAGAATTTTAATAAACAAGGATTGATGTCATGTTAGACTTCGCTGACATCAGAATTAAATGCAGCTTGGGGGGTGCAAAAGTGACTTAAAATTCCATATATTTACTGAAAAGAGTAAACACTGTTGTAAAAAAAAGTTGAGTTAACGAAAGGTTTCATGATTCTTTTACAAAGGTAAAAAGATGTAGAAGTAATTCCAGATATAATACTCTCAGAGAGGTTCAATATGATGTCATGACCACTAGCAAAACAAAAAAATAACTTTAAATATGAATGAGTCATTCGTTACATTAATATTACAAAGATATTATATCACGAGAATTGAAATGTCATAGTTTTGTTTCATTTCATGTAGTCCATTTTTATTTGCACTCGTTACAGCGCCGGCTCGTTAATTGGAAGCGCCAAAGTAAATAGAATTCAGAAAATCAGTAAACAAAAGAATCAGCTCGCTTCATAAACATATTTGTTTATTTCGCTTCCTCCAATTCTATAATGAGTAGTAGAACTTTCCTGTTAATTTCTATATGTTCAGAAAACATTGAGCTGCTGTAATACAATAGTTTTTAACGAATTTGCATCAAATAATACAACGTATGTGTGTCGTGTACGTTATCTATATCGGATTGTATAATTTGTAGGGTATACGTTATAAGTTTAACGTATTTATGTATACGTAAAGTCCGTTATACAACTACATTATATTTGATATTAAAACGCACTTATTTCTTTTAGTTCCATTACATATGATTACGTTCCATTTAATATGATATACGCATTAAAGGAATTTAAATATGGGAAGAGTTGCGTACAGATGATTTATTTATTACAGCATATATGTTCTATGTTATTGTTAACATATAAGAAATAATTTCATTTATTTACTACAATAATTTGCGATATTTGTACTGGAATTCTACAGAAAGTTAATTTTACAAACTTAACCTTTTCTATATTAACTTCAGAAGTATGGTACTCGGATGGTACTTTTTTGCTAAAGAAATATTTTTCCGTTATGGAACTGGAAACCTTTGCCCCAAGAATCTGGATATAAAAATGATATTTCCATTGAGGTGCGAGAAGTGATGTTATTATATTTCTGCTTATCTCAGCACTGGTATATTGGTCTCCATCATCACCCTCAGCTCATGCTAGTGCACTGCCGGACATAGGACAATCAAGACGCGCCACAAGTCCGGTCTCCGGATATATATATATATATATGTATGTATGTATATATATTTATATGAAAAGAGTAGCAAACAAGCAAACAAACCACCTGACGTTAAGTAGTCGTAGTCCAATCACGACCGAAATTCTATCTGTTGCTACTCCTGAGGACTGAGATGGTCGCCTCGCTTCAAAGTGTAGCCGGCAACCGCACCTCTCCAACCAACTATTATGAGGACGGCGGTTGTACCTCCTCGGTCGAACTATAGTTATCCCACCTTTATTCTAGAAGAATAATAAAAGATCGTGCAGTTTACTTGACAAACAAGACTCAAATTCTATTTTAGATCGAGCGTATCTATGCGTTTATTGAGGAATAAGATAGTAGTGTAATTTGTAACAGTACCCAGCAATTTATTTAAATTATAAAGGTATTAATATATATAAAGTGATCACACTTTATATATATAAACAATAAATAACTTTAACCGTTTAACCTAACATCAGTTCTTATGTATAACAATGTCGGTAATCAAATTCTTAGTGTTGTACATACTACATACAAAGTCGAGGAAAATTGTGTCCATCTGGCAAGAAGAAGAATGAAGAGTGTTTTATTTAACCCTCTCAGTACTTTTTTAATATGTTCAATTTGCATGTTATTTAATTTCAAGGTTAAATATGCCAAACTATTGGAAAAATCAAAATACAATCTTTAAAAAGTAATGGTATATTAAATTAATAAACTGATTGTATCAAATGATTATTGAAATAATAAATTCGGCTGCTTAATATAGTAACTTATCATTAGCTATAAACTATATAAATAATCATTACGACAGACGTTTAGTAAAAAAGTATTAAGATCATTTTTTGCATAGTAGCATTCAGTTTCTCTGGTTTTCGTTCTCCACATTGGCCTTCTTATTCTGTATCATAGTATTTTGAAATATTGCTTAGTTTTGTAAGTCCTTTTACAGAACTCGTCGGAGCTTTGAAAATTGGGAGAACTATGGTTCGACCGGGTAGGTACCATTGCCGCCCTCATAATCCGCCGAAAATCATTACTTGTGTTTCGGTTAGATAGGTGCGGTTGCCGGCTATACTTCCAAGAGAGGCGACCATCTTAGTTCTCAGGAGTAGCAACGCATCTATGTTTGAGCTCAAATAGGGTTTCGGCCGTGTTTGTGGTTGTACGTGGATGTCTATGGCTGCGACTACTTAACATCAAGTGTTTTGCTACTCTTCTCACATAAAAAGCCATAAATCTTCGCATATGACAAACACAGGTGGCGTTACAAACATTCACCTGAAGACTTACGCTGAATTGTACCGACTAGTTCAGGCGCTTCAATTTTGTTTTGGGTGACGGAGACGGCAACATATCCTTATATATTATATGATATTCTACTTACAGCTGCATTATTTATTGATGTATTTTTGTTTGTTATAGAAAAAGTTACAAACATGAGAACCTAATTGTTACTACTTACACCTTAATAATGCATCGATAGGCTTGAGATTAGGTCTCCTTGGAGTTTAGAGTTAGTTATAGATGTTACTAATAAATGAATCTAAATTCATCTTGTCAATTAAATTTTAACAGAATGTGGATTGAAATTCATTGTCTCTTTTATTAGGATATTACATAAACGGAAGGGCAAAAAAGTATTACAAATGAAATCCTCTATTAAATGTTCAAATATCTGTTAAGCTGTTACGAACAAAAATGCGTATAGACAGTAATCTCTCTTTTAAGTTTCAATATAATAGTTTCGTGAAGTAAAGTAAAAAAACAGGCTTTTAACCTCTTTTATATCCTGCTGATGGACAAAGGTCTCTCTTTACAACAGGAGGAGGTTTCCACCATATTGCTGAAATGCTTATTAGTGGAGACACACAATAGTGGACAATCTGTCAGTAGCGCTTGCCGGATTGTCGGCTCCCATCAAGGTTTAATGTTTTTTTATATATCGATAGTCTGGACTACACTACCTACATTGTAGATTTTATTGAAGACTGTACAATTACGTGCGTTTGTATGCGCCTGCGGTTGGAACAAGTATTATTTGCTTATCAATGATTTGCGTTCGTAAAATTTTTCGTAGTTTCAACGCAGCCGTATCAGTATATTCAATAACCTCTACACCTGTTCCAAGCAAGGTTTGCAGCATATTATTTAGAATATGTAAATAATATGATAAACCTGTACTGCCATAGCACGAGGAGGTTCCACTGTCACACTGATTTGTACAGAGCAATTGTTGTGTTTCGTTGGAAAGGTGTGGGTGCTGGCACTTTGCCCTTAAGAGTAGCAACATATGGGCTTACGATAGGAGAGAAAAGGATTAAATTTTTGTCTGAGGTTACAAAAAAATCTTTTCAATCGATAAATTGTGAACAGTAGGTATGTAGAGATGATATAAAACATCACGACTAGAACTCAGGTGACCTAACGATGGTTTATTATTTGATTTATTATAACCTCAGCTAACTAATGTAATTTAATGAATTTGGTACATCACGGTGACATAAGAAATAACTTGCGCCTATTCAATTGAGCCTAGCAATATGCAATATCGTCGTCTTATTAACTATAACGGGTTCAAAACCTTTTTTCCCATAGAATTAGCAATCGATTTAAAATGTTATGCACTCCGAAGAATTTTTTAATATGGTGCCTATATCATTCTTACTTTATCATAGATCACAGCGCAAGTGTCTTCATGCGCACCAGATCCTGGCCCTACGAACGATTAAGGGGGCCGGTCGCTACGTCAAGAATGACGTGGCGTTCGATTTCCGGATGGAAACACTGAATTGGTGATCCAGTTGGCGCGCCGGATGTACGAGCGCCAGCGACAACTGGTCACTCATCCTTTTGAGAGGTATCGAGGCTCTACACGATTGTCCCGCTAGCGGCCGATCGCTTCCGCGGAAGCTGCTGGGTCCTGTAGATTTTCCCGAATACACGGGGATCACTGGTAGTTCGCTAAACAGTGGGATCAGCGGGGGCCGCGAAGGCTATCGACGCTTTCCGCTCACATCGTTATAATTTAATTAATATAGCGTTGTTACGTGAAACGATCAATGTTAGTCGCGCGAGCCATTCGGGGAGTGTATGACCCCCTGAGGGAAAGCCTGGGCAAAGAAGGAACCCTCGAGGCCCTAATACTGCGTACCTGTCTCTTTGCCACAAAAGCCGATAGTACCTCCCTTTCGGTAAGAGTAGCAGATTAGGTGTAGGACGTCCCCTATTTGGTTTCGTTATTTATTATAACACTCTTCGCAGTATAAAGTTCCATCCTCACCTATTGACTTTAATTTTTGATTCGTTTATGCAGAATCGAGAACGAACTTTCTCCTGAGGTATTCCCCAATTACAGCATTTGAATTCGGCGTTTTGCAAAAATATCAAACATCATCTTAATGTTAGAATTAGAAACGCCTCCACGTCACAAAAGACAGTCTTTGGCATAGATAACAGGGATTTTTCCTAGGGGAGGCAGCCGTCCAACGGTGCTAGCCACCATCCTTACGACTTCAACACTATATTTTTTTTAAGGAAAAGGTGTTTTTATGAAGTTAAGTAGTCGCAGCCCATAGATATCCACGTACAACCACAAATACGATCGAAATCCTAGATACGTTTTTACTCCTGAGGACTAAGATGGTCGCCTCGCTTCAAAGTGTAGCAGGCAAACGCACCTCTCCAACCGTAACACAAGTAATTCTTTAAGGAGGATTATAAGGACAGCAGTGGTACCTTCCCGGTCGACCTATAGTTCTCCCACATTTCAAAGGTAAGGTAAAGATGTTTTAATAGTAGGCACTGTACACTCTTTCCCCTGCCTAGCTACGCCCATCATTTGGTTCCTGTTTGAGATAGGATGTTAATGTTCATGGGATGTAACAACTATGGTAAGAATCTGTAATAGTTTGTATTTAAATAGAATTAAGGTTCTGCGGTCAGCTTGGATGAGTGGGTTGCAATGCAAAGGAAATGATAATTATGATTTTTACAGCGGTGTTATCAATGTTCTATAGATATAGTTTACGAGATGTGGTTCCTGTCAAAGTATTGAACAACGATACTCAGGTAAAAGTATACACAGGTAAAGTTAAAGGCCTAAACTTGTGTTCAAGTGTTATTGGAATCCTTCCATGAGTTTGCATATTTGAGCCCACATTTTTTATGCGTTTATTCATGTTGGTGTCATTTTTGACATATTTAGGGCACATTCTGTAAATAATAAAGAGGTGGATGGGAAAACCTTGGCTTAGGTAACACTATCAGTACAAACCCAAAGCTATCAGTTAAACTATAGTAAAGAGCATAGAAAGCGGGTGATGTAGGGTTGTCGATAGATAATCTCATAATTAAATTAAATTTAAGGATCGAAGTACAAGAGTGTGATATTATAACCCATCAGTATGAGACATTCTTACTTCCAACTTAACGATTAAGGGTGGGAGATTAATGTAATGTTCGTAGGACGTATAACTTCTATCAGATTTGAATTTACTACCAAGTGAACATTCGTTTCAGTAGCCATTAATATTAGGCAATTTGTTTATCCGGTTTGCAAATAAAGATGAATAAAGAAAAAAAATGTAGTTGTATGAACATTAAATATCCTAAGCTGCCGTAAAATTTATCGACCCTAAGTCGCCCCCATGTTGAGACGAACTGAAATCACAGGTATCGTATGTGTCACACAGACCATGAAAATATGTAATTGGTACATTACTATATAACCTACATTATGACCTACAATGTAGGTTACATTACGCTTTTTTTTATTATGAAAGAGTAAGAAACGGGCATGCAGACCACCTGATGCTAAGTGGTCACTGCAGCCCATAGACAACCAGGTCCAATCTCAAATAGAACAGAAGTTTTATTTAAGGATGGACGCGGATGCGTTCCTACTCTTGAGGACTAAGATGGTTGCCTCCAATAATGTGTATCCGGCAATCACAACTCCCCAACCGAAACACAATGCATGAGGAACATGTTACTTTACGGCGGGTTATGAGTATATATTTACTTATATTATTTTTCTTTCATACATGCATCTAGTCATTACCTAATTGCAAAACCTGTTTCTTTCTCGTCCAATTTACAAAAACTTTATTTATTTATTGTGCACCAAAACCTTCATCAGGAATCACTCTACCTAAATTTGAAAATTGTGAAAAAGACCATCCAGTACTTTTTAAGTTCTTCACGAACAGACAAACAGGCAGACGCGATAGGTGACCTTGTTTTATAATATTCAAAGATGTTCTGTTCTGATGAATAAAATTAACTCTATACGAAATTACCTGAAAATAATACGTGAGGGTGTAACAGCCCTGTTTAAAGGGTGCACTTATATGTGACGTGGGGTGTACCGGGTAATCTCTTACTCGCGGACACACTTCATCCCTGAATATTTTGTATTTAAACCGGTTACGTTCTGTCTTTACTTTAGATGAGTACCAAACGAGCTTGTGAGCTGCGGAAAGTTACTGTTGCGACTTATGGATGTCCATATGCAACTTAAAACCGAACAAAAGCATTCGTTGAAGTCGTATGCAGATGTCTAGTTATCCTTGAGGGTCAAGACCGTCGCCTTGTTTGGAAATATTGCGGTAACTGCGCATATCCAACAGAACCACGAGAATTGCTTCATGGCAGATTATAAGAGGGGCGATCGTAGCTCCACGGTCAAGCTATGGTTCTAGCACTATAAATTATACTGACATATTTAGCGACTTTAAATTTCTTAAGTCGATATAACATTAAATGATAGATATGGTTTAATATTGATAGAATTTGGGGAAATTCGGAATTAATAATTTTCAAATGTTATGAATTGTAGTGAAAATATCGA
Organism: Phocides pigmalion okeechobee; assembly: GCA_018251015.1. NCBI lineage: Eukaryota > Metazoa > Arthropoda > Insecta > Lepidoptera > Hesperiidae > Phocides > Phocides pigmalion. Next base: position 10,524 of record DWON01003099.1, read on the forward strand.
CGATATGACAATATCGTTGATCGACGACAACGATCGACGTAAATAAAATTATTAACTACTGTTATGATAATTAAAGTCAATTTGATGCTATTCTATTTATTTTTGGACTTTATGTTAAAATAACACGTTATTTTAATAACAAGAAAACATTTAAAGTAACAATAAAATATATTAATAGTTCTATAGGTTGAAATCTATGCTATTAAATAATTATATGTGTTATGGTAGCATTACGTTGCAAAGTATGTAGTTTTAACAATAACTTTATACAATATATGTTAACATATGATTTTAAAGTAATTATCGTGGAATTTATAAATTTTACTAAGTACCGGGTGCTTATTTGGTACGTAATCATTAATCGTGAGTACACGATAAATAGTAAAAAATATGTTAAGTATAATAAAATGTGAAACATGTATCGCAGCCCTATTTCATTTGAAGGGTGTAGCGAGCGGAGGGCCATCAGGTTTATTGGACCCTTATTCGGGCATATTTGTTCCGCGAATATTTTGTATTTAGGTTGACAAGATATTCGTGCAACTAATCCGTTTTCATCTTATTGACATTTTTATTTCAAATTTGATTATTATATGAACGTGTTAAATTCAATAAACAAAATATTGAAAGTAATTATTGTACATATTATTTTTTATAACTGTTTTTTAATATTATTTGCTGTTAAAAGGAGATAATAATATGAAACAGTGAAATGAAATTAGTATTTATGCAAAATGCTAAGTAACCGTGTAAGTCTTACGGAGTAGCAACTATTTTTTGTACTATCTCAATTAGGATTACAGTTTTATTTTTGGACACATGTCTAAGTTCATGGGTTGTATTGATTACTTAATGTCAGGAGCCCGTACGTTTGTTAGCTACTCTTGTAACAGAAAAAAAACATTTTTCGTTGAAAAAAATACATAGATGTGAAAAATGGGAATATTTTAAGTAAAAATCCCAGATTGTATCACATCCCTACTCCCCATTTGAAGGGCACTCGGAATGAAGGTTAACGCGATGTACCGGGCCCTCGTGTGCGGACACGTTTCCGACATGTGTTTATTTTTGGATCGTATTCACTAACAGATTAAGAATGAATGAAAAATGTGAATTTTGGAAATAAGCTTAATTTATTAGCAGTTTTATTTAGCTAATGGAAAGTATTTTCCGTTTTTGTTCATACTTATTTTATCAAATGTTTTTAAGCAATATTGATGGAAGGTAATTCTTTTTTCTTTACTGGCCGATATATTAAAAAAAAAATTAAGTTTTACGTTTTCTTTACGAAACGGTATGTTTAGAAATTTGGATTTCTGATATATTTATATTGTTTAGTGATGAATACAGAAGTACAGATTTTCACCTGTAATTTTACTCACAGTATACAGTGAGGCAAAATATCTTTAGATGTACTAAGTCCAGCAATATGAAATTGTGTAATATTTATTCCGCTTTTAGCGTCATAACTACAATGTATTTTTGACTGAAGAAATATTTATTTCAACAAAGCTTTATCTTAAAAAAGTTTTGTCTTTAGAAATGCTCGGTTAACTTACATTTGAGGTGAGTTATAGATTTCTACGTAAAGGCGGCAGTCGAAAGCTTATATCAGGTGGCTGGCATGTTCGTTTGGTACTCTAATTTCATGAAAACCATCATCGTTATTATAATGCAGGCAAATATAAAGTGAGCTAAAGTTAAAAGAATCTATTTGATTTTTATAAATATAATACCTAGCAAAACTACTTCAAAATTAATTTCATTTACTATTTACTTATTTTTAAACACGAAGTCAAATAAGACACGACTTAAATAATTTCTCAATTTCCACCTTAACTGCGATCAATTAGCATCAAAATGAAAATAGAGTCATATTTTACTAATCTAAATAACTTAATTGTCCCATTTGCAAACTAGTTACTTAATGAACGCTAATCTGTACGCGTGAAACGAGGCACAATTAAGTCGACGAAGGTGCCCATCAGATAGCTTCGGCGGCTTCAGTGGAAACAATTTCAGGGTGTTATCAAGATCGCCCGCCCGCCCTCGAGGCGGCACACGTGACGTTGCCAACTCTATTGTAGCCATAGGTGTATAGGATTAAACGTTATTATCATAATGAGTGTTTAATTATGATTAGGGTTCATCATGGTAACATTATGACATATATAATTTTACTCGTGCCTTTTTACGTTCAATAGTGAAAAGTAATGCTTAAAAAGACGGTAATTTTAATTTTACTTTTTTCTTATTAATTTAAATAAATTATTTATACTCTTTATTGAGCAAAAAAAAAACTACTTATTAAATAGAACTAACGGCGGCCTTTTCGCTTAAAGCGATTATAATTTTTATTGGTCATCATGTACTTTAAGGCAATATGGCAAATGCTGCATAACCTTTAGTGAGGCTCGCGTTACAGTCACTCTGTGTATAAAACTTAAGTATATTTTACGTTATCGGAAAACAAATAAAGAAGCAAATGAATAGCGTTTATTTTTTATGTCTTGATTTTGAAATATTTTAATGACCTTCTTCTTTTGATTACATTTTATTGACTTTTCATCGCCATTTTACGTGCATTTCAAACAGTAGGTATACTTCACAGAGTATGCTTATATTATATAACATGGAATTGATCAATTTTATCTTAGCAAGTCACTTTTAAACCTGACTTCTATGATATACTCCATAGAATGAACATTTTACTGCATTTTTTTTATTGTAATGAAATAAATTTTATTTAAATATATATATGAGTAAAAAAAGGAGTTAAAACAACTATTTATGTATTTTTTTCATATTGTCTCGCCTAACTTATGGGTTCGATAAAAAATACATATATTTTGCGTACATATCCTAGAAATTTTGTAATTGTATACTAAAACTTCAACATATCCAAAAATTATTAAATTAAAAGAGATCATATTCTGAATACTTTTTTACAGAAAGATTTTATAGTTACTATTTTTATTTATAGAGTAATTTATACGTCTTCTGTGGTCGTATGCGGTAATAAAGATTTTAGATTTTCTATTTAATTAAAAAAAAAATACTTATTTTAAACAAATCTATTTGAAATTGAAATATGCAAGATTGTACCCAAACAAATTTTATTTTAAAATATAGATAAATCTTTTTTTTCTGTAAAAATTCGATAATTATATTGATATGTTTGACATTTATATTTCACTATCAATATAACTAACTTTACGTCGTCTCATAAAAAGACCGAATAGAGTTTTTAAAAAGGACTTTTGCTGATTTTTTTCTTTAGTTGCATTATAAAATAAAATATACTACTTAAGCTTCTACCTAGTTTATAAAAATAAGTGCTTATGATAATTCTATTTGATTAAAATTAAGTAAAAATTTATAACTATTCATTTATTCCGTTAAATAAATCATAATATATGTATATTGGCATGAATAATTAACGTCGTGCGTTATTTAATTACAAGCTCGGTTCGGGAAGCATGTATGTTTGTAGAGCGAAGGTTAACGCGTTTAACGTCGCAATTACGTATTCCGATTTCAACTAATGTCGCGGTTATTTGCCGACTCGCGATCTAATAGAGGCGATTCGATTACCGCAGATTAACCTACGAGGAATAATCAACCTCAGCGAATACGTAAACACATAAATATCTAATTCCTATCCGCCCAATTACTTGGCTAATAAGTGTATGGTACAATTCAATATTCAATTACACCTGCCATTGACATCAACATACTTGAAAGCATTTCGTGAAATGGTTTTACGAGCGTGGGATTTGTGCGTAAACGATTTTTATATTATCTCTTGAAATCTCCTTGATCGTTTCGCTGGCGAGCACTGCTGAAAAAACTTCCGCAATAACGTTTAAAACCGTAAAAAAACTAATAAATAAATTGCGCATTAATCGCGTTCACTTAAAACTATTCATTAGAATAGTCAAAAATTATGTCAGGACAAAATACAGCGGGGACTTACCAAACGGGCCGAACTAGGGCTGACATCGTTGTTAAACCGAGGGGCGATCCCTCATCACGCACTATAGTTTTTTATTTAAACACGTACTCACTTATTAATATAAGAAAAATAATCACTGCACAGAGAAAACTAAACTGATTTCAGTGTTATTTTGCGTTAGCATAATAAAGTTCGGAGCACGTTATAGTTCGTAGTACTGCGTAGCGCGCCTACGAGTCTACGGCGGAAAAGTTTTGTCCGTGGGGCGATGCGGGTGGCGGTAGTCTGTAGAGCGAGCTCCGCGGCGCGGGCTATCGCGGGGCGCGATTCGCGGACTATGCGGAGGCCGAGTGTGCGGCGGTTGCGGGGTAGGGCGCCGCGCGGGGGATGCGCGCGCACGCCGCGCCCACGCCGCCCCGCCCCACACACCCGCAACCTATTTATTTCTAGTTACGTAAAATTTACGCGCAATACCCCGTAGGTACCTGCATTTTAACCTATGTTTTATGTACATTAAAGCAACCTACACCAGAATATATACAATAAATAATGGAAGTAGCACGGAGCATAGCATTATCCATACTCAAAACCAATCTGCTATAACTTCTACATGGCAGCATTCGGAAACGGAAAGTACATAAGTAGAGCTGACTGAAAGCTCTAGAAACCGTATACGTGAAAGCTTTTTCTCGTTCAATGCGGAGATGAAAGATTGATCCTTCATATTAAAAGCCAATCAATGTACTTCACACCGGGCCACTTCGATAGCCCCCGGCAGGTGAGGCGTGAACTGAAAAAAGAAGTCACCGCCGGTCGTCGAGGGGTGTCGCGCCATCAAATTTGGCAGACGAGTTTTTTCGACCGCAGTCGTGCTATCAGTGTCACTTAAACAAATTGAATGAAAGGATCGGAGGGTGCCGGCCGTTGTCCAATTCACGGTCTCCCGATACTTGACTTCTGACAGTTTTGTTTAGCCAAATTAGGTTATTCACTTCCCAAAAATTGACAAGTCGGTAACAAGTTTTACGTTCTGAGAGTTTGTAAGAGATACTCGCGATTGTAACTTGAAGTTTACAGTTCCTGGAGGTGTTGTTGTCGAATTAATGTAAAAGTTCGATAAACTGTGTCGTCACAATCAGCTGTTCGCGCCGCGAGCGCAACAGACAATGCGATTAAGATCTACGCAGGACAACTTTCGCCGCGCGCCGAGCGGCAGTTAGTTGTTATGAAAGAGAGAAATTTGTAAATTGTTGGCGCCCGAGTTCACGAACTCCGTCGAACCGGAGTTTGTTTTAAGAGTCCAACCTTGAAACAAGAAGAAAAGTAGTCCTGTAAAACAAAGTTTTGCGGCCGCCGTCGCCGGCGCAAGCGGTTCAAGGATTGTGCCCGAACTGTCTGTCTGTACAACTTTACCGATTAAAAGCTCAAAAGCTTCCAAAGTCATTTTAAAAGTTTATCTGCACGCGGCGCGAGCGGCGGGAGGGGGGGATCGTAGGCGCCGCTTCGTTATCATCCGCTGCAATACTTTGTTAAACCTAGTTTAACTTATTTATAAATCGGCCGCGGTCGTCGCCCGCACCCGTGCTTCCCGAATTAAACTGTCAAAGTTGCGAAGCGACAGGCCCAACGTGCCGCGGCCGCGCCTATCGGAGGACATGTGTTCGGGCCCGAATAGTTGCCAACGTACACACTAAGTTCCTAGACCCTTCGCTACTTTGTTTTACAGCTGTTCCACTTAGCGAACTATGCCTAGAGTTGGGCGCGAGTTCTTGCATGTGTATCGGCGGCACACACTCGCATCCGAATAGTTTCATAAACATAACCCAACTTAGTTTTGGACGACTTTTCAAAGTCAATGCATACTAACTTTCGATGTCTGGAAGTGCGATATTACGATTGGATCAGTTTGCGGGTGACTTTAATGCATTCGTTTGTTCGAAACTTTGTTTTATTGGATCAAACTTCCGTACAAGGTTAAGTATCTTCATTTACTTTGTTCGAGCGCTGTAACCTAAACTAACTTTTCGTATTTCTCTGTTAATAAACAGTAAGTTACCGTAGAGTTAAAATATTGTACTTCACTTCTCAAATCTGCAACGAAAACTTATTTTTTCATTGTGCCTTTTAATTAACACTTTGTTTTATGTTAGGTACAGTAAACCACATCTTACAGAATAGCGAGAGACAAATATATAATTATCGTTAATTATTCGAAGAGTTTTGGTATACCGGAATAGGCGGGCTAGTTTCAGATCTATCTATATGCTACTTTCAGTGGATAGCTTAACTGATGGATACGTTTTTTTTAAATCGTTCGCTACCGAACATACATAGTTTTTTCCTCTTCGATTTTTCTCAGTGCGTTTATGAAGGAATTCCAAAAAATGCGTAAGAGTTTTGGTTGCTAAAGTTCTACTATTTATTATGCTTTTTATGTAAGTATATTTTTATAATAAGTGGCTGTTTCAAGCCATGGACTCAACCTCGACTAGAATTGAACTTCTACTCGAGATTGCACATAGATGGGATGCTAAACTTGGAGTAAGATGGCCGCCGCACTTGTACTTGTCGCACTGTGTAACCAGCACACTTTTTTGATAGATACACAAGAATTTATACTTTAGGAGATAGCCAGTGGTATCTTCCCGATCGAACTGTTATTCTACTAGTTATAAAAACTATTTTATATATGACCTCGAAATGGATGTGTGAAATAGTCAACACTATTCAGCTCTAGTTCTACCTGAATCATTTTTTATCAAAATTATTACTTGGCATTTGTGTTTTTGCGGTAGTATATATAATATATAGTTGTGGGATACATTTACTAATTTATTCACACTAGTCTCATAATCTACGTTAAGTATGTGTAATAATTCCGAGATGAGAGATTCTTACAATTGAGACATGATAGCATATTCAATATTTTCTGGAAAATCTTATTCTATATAATTTCATCCTGTATCCTTAAAGATCTCATTAAGGATACAGGGATTAAAATAACATTTTCTATTATTTTGAAAACTACTTCTTTGATTCTACTAAAACTTATTTTCGTTTACAGTCCCAGAATAAAGCTACATTTAGGATACAGTTTGTTATCTAGGATACATATAATTCTCAACTCTTCTGATGTTCTCTTGTTTTAAAGTTAATGTGGTCAAACCGGCTGTATTTAAATTACATTGCTATACATGAATTTGAATTAAACATAAAGTTTGTTTCTAGAATGTCCAAATCCTGTTTCAAATAACAAGATTACATAGTATGAGCACATCGGGATGGCCATAAGACCCTGAAATGGTGCAATAAAGATTAGACAATAGAACTTCCGTTCCTAGTACAACATCACCTATCTTGTGGTTAGTTTGCGACAGTATTTTGATTACTGTAGGAATGTCCGTGAGTTGTAAAATAAAACCTATCGTGAACGTTATGATTAATGAATATTTTAGTAAGAAAACGATGTAAATTAAAACAACGACATTAAATAAAGCTAAGCCACAATAATTAACATTTTCGACAAGTTCTAGAGGTGACGATGACGTTTTTCACTTCATAGACATGTCTGTCTTTTTTAGCTGGACAAATTCTTAAAAGAATACATATTTAAACAGTTTTTTATCGTCAACACTGAAGAAATAAAAGTATATTTTTAATACTTTTCTCTTTTCGTTAATGCTAATAGTTTAAGTAACCTAACATCTTGTTCTTGTAATCTTACAAACACTAATTACTTTCATGTTAATAATTAATATTTTTATGATAAGCAATAATTATAAAAAATGCGTCATCAAAGCGTCACATATTTCTAAAAAAGCACTTTCTAGTCACAATAGCAGTTATCGCAGCAGTCGCTTAAACACAATATGGCGTACCATTAATTCCATCGTCATATTTTTATTATGATGTACAAGCCCAAGGGCATCGAACAGTACGCGGCACGATTCGTTCTCATAATCAGCGTAATTACCGAAATCTCTGTCGGAGAGTCACGATCAAACAGTCAAGCGTAGATAAAGCTGCCACAACCCTCGAAGCGATGCACGGTACTGCCAAATTGGGGAGACCTTCTCCGTTCCTTCCAAAGTGCGTTTATGATAAACTTGTACGTTTCTTTCAGAATAGTATTATAATTAAATAGGCGTATTTAGTGACATAGGTACACAACGCGGAATAATCTTGTTCGGATCTTCGGATCTTGTAGTTATTTATATATGAGATAGGTATGTACGACACGACGATGTTAGGTTGATTTTGGGCGTAACATTCGATAAAAATGCATTTCTCTGTTGTTTGTTCTGAAAGAGTAAGAAACGGCCATGCAGGCTACCT